>JAVTVY010011951.1:0-56175 GCA_036873755.1 Hanleya hanleyi
AAGCAAGTATGTAATTCAGCAACTATATTTAGGGTTTCAACCTCTTATCATTTTAGGGTTGCAAACCAGAGGCTGCACACCTCTTATTATTGGTATTCATTTTATTATTGTTTCAGTCAAATTTTGTTGCAAGTTTATATTCAGTACCGCTTAATCGACGAAGCTGGAATTTCACATAGAGATTCTCGCTTATTGGATCCAATGCATATCCTAAGAAGAGGCCCAATGGTCAGATGCTTTGGCGGCCATCTTGAATTTTGTCAGCAACTGAACATAGCTTCCACGAGCTATAAATCTCGAACCGTAGAAGGTACAGACTCATAGTTTGTTGCAGTGTATTCTCTAGAACCAGCTCTTTCGGGATATGCCATTGATTTCATCGTGGCTTCAATAGTTTTTCCGCTCTTCTCCATCGTTATTCACCCAAATTTTTCAATTATCCGAGTTTCATTTAACGGATTTCGATAGCGAAAGTGACTATCTGTATGTTATGGGACACGCCGATTCTGAATATGGTGGTTTCTTGGTGGTTGGGCCAATTATATCTAATACATGCCCAAAGAAGAGGCCCATAGGTCGGAAAATTCGGCGGCCATCTTGGATTTACCCTATAAACTTCCGATATCTTCTTTTGTGGAACCACTGAACTGACTGACTCGAAATTTGGTACACCCGATTGATAGAACGGGGTCTCTCAGATTCTATTTGAAAATTTGCTCCGTAAAATGAAATGACTGCCATCAACCAATTAAAATTGTAGGATTTTCAATATATGGATTTGAACTGGGAAGTGACTGTGTATATGTTTCGCGATATGCCGAACAAGAATATGCAAAAATTTTGCTTCTAGGTCATGTGGTTTGGCCGCCATCATGAATTTTGTGAGAAAGTGAACAAAATTGAACATATCTTCCACGGGATATAAATCTCAAACCGTATGACGTACAGACTTGGAGTTTGTTGCATTGTGTTCTACTGAACCAGCTCATTGGGGAGTATGCAATCTGTTTCATCGTTGCTTCAATAGCTTCAATCGCAATGTGGCGGATTCCGATCGCGCAAGTTTTGCTAAATAGGGTGTTTCCAGGTCTAAAAGTAATGCTGTTCCATTGGATGCGATAGGCACTTGCAACCCGAAGATTGCAGCTCGCTGCTATATTTCAATATGTAATCTGTTAATCCGCAACCCCATTGACAGCCAGACGAGTGTGTTGTCTTCGAGACACTCATCATGTTGCTGTCTAGCTGTATCCTCTTCAGTTGAGGTGGATTGTTTGAATGAAGAGTTTCAGGAATTATGATGTCAGATACACATGAATCACAGGGGCTCGTTACAGTTGTTAATTGGTTAATTAGACTGATTAGGGGGGGGGGAGGGAGGGCTCGAGGTAGGGAATAAATTGAGAAGGGAGGTCAATCAAGTCGGAGCCGTCACCTCACCACGCTCACAAACCTCTTGCTTTATAGAGACGAAGTTTTATTTTATTGTGTTATTGCTTCGAAAAGCGAATAAATTTCCCTTTTAACAGATCGAGAAATGGTTAAAACGCATATATCTTACTTTACCTTCTCCCGATATGGCCTCTTTATGCAAAAAAAGTCCTCTATCCGCCAAATTTTAACCGATATTTCAAGACTGACCAAAATCTTGATGATTCCTCTCGCCAGAGTGCCCGAGAACGAGCGAGACTTCCTCCCCAGGGTTCGTCGCGAGCCAACTATCAGCTGGTATCAGTTGATTTGAGACCAAAATGGCGGAAGACGAGAGCAAGCAAACTGAGAGTGCCCGTCTCGCAGGACACAGTGTTATTATCCAGGCACAGGCAGGTACTGGAAAAACGTTTTTAATAAGAAAAGTGGCAAATCTTTTAAAACAACAGGGAAAGACTGTTGCCCTTACAGCCACCATGAACATAGCGACTGACGGCTCGCGACGAACTCGGGCCTGGCGAGGAACTCTCGCCCGTTCTCGGCCACTGTGGCGAGAGGAATTATCGAGATTTTGGTCAGTCTGTAAATATCGGTTAAAATTTGGCGGGTAAATGGACTTTTTTTTGCATAAAGAGGCCAGACCGGGAGAAGGTAAGGTATGATATATGCATTTTAACCATTTCTCGATCTGTTAAAAGGGAAGTTTATTCGCTTTTCGAAGACAAGGGGATCTAGAACAAGAGGTTTGTGAGCGTGGTGAGGTGACGGCTCCGACTTGATTGGCCTCCCTTCCCCATTTATTCCCTACATCGACCCCCCCCCCTGTAATCAACCTAATTAACCAATTAATAACGGTAACGAGCCCCTGTGACATGAATCTGCATTGATGAATGTTGACTGCTTCCGTACAGTAGAGTACTAGCTTGTGTTTATATTTATATTGTATGCCTGCATGGACATTGCTTTGTGAACTAGGTCTTTCTGTCATGGATGTGGAAATGTGGAAGAAAAAAAATTAAGACCCAGGCAAAGAAGATTTCAAAATTTCAGCTTAAATGACATTGTTTTCTATCTTCCAAATGGTTTACAGGATGTAGATGAAATTTGTGCATGTCATATTTCCTTTTAAAGCTGTTATTTGAATGCAATTAGAAAAGGAATATATGTGATCATTTCACAAAGAAATTACTCTTGGAATTTACCTTGGTGAACCCCACAGTCACGAAATTTCACTTGGGTCAAACTGCTCCAGAATAACACCACAGTAGTGCTACAAATATCGGTGATCAACACACCCAAATTTCACCTGTAATCGGCAAAACTAAAAAGGGTAGTTGGCCACAATTTTCAAACTTTCCCACACTATTCTAACCAAGGGACTATTTTTAGTACAAAATGATATACAACACCCTAACATTGTCATTAATATTCATTAATGTAATCACCTACTTCATGAAAATTGTCCCTTGTTTACAAAATGGTGGGAAAGTTTGAAAAATTGTGGCAAACTATAGTCTTCTTATTTTTGCCTATTACAGGTTGAATTTTGGTGTGTGGATCACAGATATTTGTAGGATCGTCTACCTTTTCATTTGAAGATTACTGTGGTGTTATTCTGCAGCGGTTTGTCACCAGTGGATTTCTGTGGCTTTACAGTTCAAAAAGGTATAAGTTCCAAGAGTGACATCTTTGTGAAATTTTCATTTTTGTCATTTCTAATTGCATTACATATGACGACAAAAAACTGAGCTGTTACATGCCAATTTGCATTCACATTCTTTTAGCCATTTGGGATATATTTTGCAAACAGTGACTAGGACTATGATTTGAATTGAACATTTCAAATCTTCTTTGCCTGGGCCTTAAAGGGAGCGCCGGACACACTGTATCCTAAGTAACAACCAACTGACCTCGTTGTGAGATGGGATGTTACTCATTGGACTAGAGCACCAGTCCTGTAAGGTGGTTGGTGTCAAAGACGACGTGGGTTGCAGTCCCATCAGATAATTGTGTGATTTTCTTCATATACTCCACAAAACACCTGTCGTATTATCCTGTAATCATATTATTCCTATTTACCTTCTGTACTGCCTCACAATGAAGTCTGTTAGACGAACAGTTTTACACACCATCTAAAAATGTGATTGATATTTGGGGTCATCCACCAGAGACTGTTTAACTGTAGATAAGTGCCTGCCAGACTTACTGCGCCAGTGACAACAAGTTGTATTTGAAACTGTCAAACATTTGGCCCTTCTAGAAATTGGTGTGACGTGGCAGATCTGGTAGCGTGTTGGCCTCTAAACGCTAACTCGGACAGTCTTGGCAGTTCACTGACACCATCCGATCGACTGACGAAGTGTCTGAGCGGTACACTGTCAATCAGGGGAGAGATAAAACGCTTTTAGACGACACGTGTTTTCTTATATCCGCTATGTCCGTTTTCCAGGTGGGACGTGTGGGGGCAAAACTTCAGCTCAACTTTATCGCCCAAGATGATTACTTGAGAAGATTTGAAGATCGTCTCAAGAGCTTTTGTATAAAATATTAAGATACTACAGGAATCTCACAGAAGATCTAACTTCAGTTAGATATGAAGAATGAAATATTATTGTGTACACCCAAACGCATTGTCTGTCATTGTATATTATAACCATGTTACAAATTCAAGTTATCACATGCTGAGAGAACAACTTATATATCCCCCTCGACCACTTGATTTAGGTGTTAGATGGTCTCCCAGCTGACCAAAGCTAACAAGTTAATTGGCTGGGTGACGTAGGGACGGCTTTGGGTTCAATGTTCTTGTTCTTGGCGCAGACCTAACTTTGAAAAAACTATATTGCTGCGAAGGAACACAAAATATATTACTGCTGACCAGGAAATGAGTTGTATCACAAGTCTCGTAGTTATGCTGCGAATGTATAGGGCTTCGACGTTCGAATCTAGGGCACCTTGCCTATGATATGGATGGCGTTTGTTGTTGGAAAAATGCGATTTTGCAATTGGCAATGGATAGACAATAACCTGATGGTATTGGTAACTGATATAGAATAACCTGATGGTTATACATTGGTAACTGAGAGACAATAGCCTGGTGGTTAGACATGGTTAACCGAGAGACAATAGCCTGATGGTTAGAAATTGGTAACTGAGAGACAATATCCTGTCGGTCAGACATGGTTAACTGAGAGACAATACCGGATGGTTAGACATTGGTAACTGAGAGACAATAGCCTGGTGATTAGACATGGTTAACCGAGAGACAATAGCCTGGTGGTTAAACATTGGTAACTGAGAGACAATAGCCTTGTGGTTAGACATGGTTAACCTAGAGACAATAGCCTGAAGGTTAGACATTGGTAACTGAGAGACAATCGCCTGGTGGTAAGACATGGTTAACCGAGAGACAATCAACTGATAGTTAAATTGGTTACTGAAAGTCAGTAGTCTAATTGTTAGACTTTGGTAATTGAGAGACAATTACCTGGTGGTTAGATTGGTAACTGAGAGACAATAGCCTGATTGTTAGACATTGGTAACTGATGGACAACAGCCTGATGGTTATACACTGATAACTGAGAGAAAATAATCTGATGGTTAGAATCTGGTAACTGAGAGACAATAACCTGGTTAGACTTTTAATAGCGCATCTCGACAATGACATCTGTCGGAGTTGGACAGATAATACAATAAGTACATTTTACATACCGTAAAAATCGCTTCCATCCGATCAGAAATGTGTAATGCAATTTACCTGAGCTATATTAGCTGCATCGATGATGTGCCCTTTTGTTTCACCTGCCTCGTCCATAGTTAGGTCAAGGTTCACCCGGTGTAATCTGCAGGGTCAAGAAGTGCATTGTCCGAATACGGGAACCCTTTCTGAGCCTTTCTCAAAGATGATTGGAATGCATTACAACGTGGATCCTACTTGGAGTTCTGTGGTAGGCCCTATGATTCGGAATACGATATTATAACTGCAGATATCCCCACAAAACTCCACTGTTGTACCTCTACATGCAGATATCGCTGGAGAAAGTTGTCTTAGCTGTTGTTCGTGATTGACCCTATATAGAATATTTAAGAAATCCATGTGTTTGAAATAACGTTATCTACTCATATAGCATAAAAAAAGAAAGAAAGCTATTATAAATTCGGTGATTAAAACTTTAAATCGTTATTATTTCTTCCTCTAACATTTATAATTGGTTGACCATATACGAATTTTAACATAAACTTAGACCAATAGAAGAAAGAAGTGTATGCCTGGTTAGGGATATTTCATAAACTGGCCGTTAATTAAAAAAGTACCGAGAATACAATACATTTTCAATGGCTTGTAAATAGCATTGACTTATATCAGTAAAATTTATGTACATTGTTTTATCGGACATTGTGGAGTTAGAGAGTAATATATGACCAACTTGGGCATGACAAATACAAGACGAGAGTGTAAGCTGTATTTGCACCGTTGACACGAACTGTATAAATCTACCTCGCTGACGGCACCTACTTTTCCTCGATTGATTTATAATAGAAGAAATATTTGCTAAGGAAGTTAAAAAATGACAACAGTTATGTCTCTAAATGTTTGAAGGATGGTGGATGGTGTCAAAATGTTAAAATGTGAGAAAATTAAAAACAATATCGCAGGGATACAATCTCCATCGGGGTTACTTCAGATTGTAACATACGGTATTCCGAAGGCGAAATAAAATTGCGCAGACAATAAAATGGTAGTAAAGAGCCGCTGACACACCTATCTGAGAACAATATAAATTTTACCGGTTTTATGTACGTTTGTTTTAACGGCGTGTCGGGACCTGATGACCTTCAACGTCAAGTCGTGCCCGGTCCCTTCTTTGAGAGAACAAACAATACCACAATTTACAAGGCTCCTAAATTTTCTAGCCTCCGGACAGCGGTTTCCCTATATGCCAAATGTCTTGCCTGTGACCTTATTTCAAAAATACAATACATTCGTTGATTTATTTAGATATATTCAGTGGGAGGTGCACGGATTTGCAGAATGTGTTCGATGATTGGAATATCCATTGCTCGGTATCCATTGGCTAGTGGTGCACCATCAAACTTCCATGACCCCAAAATACTAAAATTGTCTGCATAAATTATACAAAACCTGGAATGTATTATTCCATCACATTGTATCCCAGGCAAAATATAAATATAGATAAAATAATTCAGATATAGCGTCATTTCCGACATCCAGTAGACAACCGTCATCCATAACGAACTTCCGCGTCCCTATTAGCGCTAAAATTCAAGCAGGTATAAAATACTCTTGTTTCCTGCAAGAGAGAAGCGGTCAACAGTTTCCAATGATGCCAGCTAAACAACGCGGTGTATCGTCGAGTCCATTCCATTGACCCATATTCTCCTTCCAAATTGATTATCCAGTTGTTTGTTAGGGTGTGTATGATTTCACTCACGCTATGCTCACGATGATTGTGGCTGTTCAAATGAACACTATAACGATTAACATCTGATGTAAAGGAATAAATTGTGATGATTGATTGTAGAGCGGAATAGAAAAAAGTCTGTCCTTGAAATAAAGAGAATTATAACAAAACATCACACGGATGACGATTGCAACAACGCTGCCTAATCCAGAAAAAACCAAAAACAAATGGGGATAATACATGGTACATTATACTAGTTGAGTCAGGAGGTTCCTATAAAACTCGCATAATATGTTCAGATCAATGCTACATTTATCTCTTGACAATTTGAAGAGCACTTTTCGACTCCGCCACTGAAGAGCTCCAAGTGGATGTGATTGATCACGATGGGAGAGAAATAAATATGAGGCTGACCTTAAAGCGCAAAGACTGTTGAAAATCGTCTGTGTCTCTGCGAAACTTAATGGATATAGTTTCCTATGTGATGCAGAGAACAAGCTTTACATAAGCAAATCGACAACGGTACAAGAGCTTATTTTGGGAGCTTCAACGAGGAATCATTATCTCTCTCAAACGGCTAATGGACCGAAGCTTTAATGAAGTAGAAATCAATGATCAAGTCATAGAGCACAAAATGATTGCGTCATTCACTTGTCAACAACAGAGGGCGCTTCGAGTTCCAAGGCAGCTCTTCCGGTTGGAAGTATTGTCCGTGGTTCTGCATGACCTCGGGCTAGTTTATACACGGTCTGGCACTCTCTCAAAGTCCTTTGTAGACTGGAGGTGTTGTTTTGTGACAGAGGGTAAAAGAGAGATTTGAAGAAAGACAAATATCTCTCCCGACCACTGGACAAGTTAAAGACGATGGATTCACAACACGTCATTTCTTTGAATCGCCATGAAAGGGCAGACTGAAAGGAGTCCAGAGAACTTCTGGTTCAAACGGAAACGATCTCATCGAATTAGAGGCAAAATTCATTTCATAATCATATATTATTTAGCACACGGTATTGTTCTTAGGAGCCATTTGCCTCCGCGGCGATGATGGAACCATTGGGTGAATATAAAGGCTCAAGCCGGCGTATATTTCCTGCCGAACTCTTGGAGGCCAAGACTTGTATCAATTCACGTGTGAATTAATTTCCTTTCCAATCGATTCCCGTGTTCAGTGTCGAATGATTAGGCCGGTGAGGCAAACTTTGGCACCCGGCGTGTGACTCTCGCCTCCAGTCGCCTAAATAAGGAATGTCATATAGTCATCCTGCTATTAGACGCATGCCAGTTTCTATAAATTTACTCTGGGCCGCTTGATTTTTCGCTCAAATGCCCGGATAGAGAAAACGCCGTGGTAATCGGGCTTACTTCCTATCGTTGTACGGTTCCTATGAAAGGGCAATTCCATGTATGCCTGCAATGTTTGATTTTCGCCTGAATGACCACGGGTCAAGAGCAATATCACACGCTTTGTCACCTTCTCTTTGTGACCGCAGCGCTTCAAACATGTCATCTTTTTCATTTTAACCAATCTTTTTTAAGCATTGTTTTGAAGAGCAGGAACACGGTAAATTAAAAGAGCTTTCGAGACAGAATCTGAGATAATTACGCGACATTTTCAATAGTTTTATTGTATTTACAGCCTTGTGCGATTTGATGCAAGAGAAAGCTTTCAGGAGCACCGGCGAATGGGTAATGAAATAAAATCACAAGGAGTTCATTATCGGTGGTTGTAACGACGTTTCTGGAGCTTTTAGTTTTCAAGAAAGACAAAGACTATGACGAATATATAGGAAGAGAACAACAGAATTAGTCCGGATGATCGATTAATTCAAGTGTACTACATCCGATAGAAGCTCTCAGATAAAATCACTGGTGTAGACATGCATGAAGTCAATGACGCGAGGCAAGCGGGACATCCTCAGAGAGATTTGGTCATCGATGCAATGACTTTCAGGAATGACACGGTCTTGAGAGGGAAAGTATTCGTGTTGCCCGGCGTTAGCGACTATATGATTTGATCCAAACTAGAGAAATCGTAGTTGAAATGTTATCGCCGCCAGCTAACTATCGATGCGAAAAATTCCTCCTAAGTTTTGACAACGGGCTATTCCAAGAGCATCGTATTACCTCTGAGTAGGGCCGATCATCTTGGTGAGGGCCATCAACAGTATATTCTCAAATTGCTGAAGGAGACTGGAGAGGTCGTAGATAAATTGGAACAAAACTAACTTTCCCATTCCTTCTGCTCGAATTCATCGCGCCCGCCATCTTGCCACAGTCTTATACACATTTTCCCTTCGCCAACGTGTGAAGTATCGGGGCAATATTTTCCGCGTATTTTCACCCAACTAGTTTAGCCATTTTACGCTATAGTGTTGAGCTGATGACATGATTGCTATTGCGTAGATTAGATTGATAATAATGTTAGGTGGACAACTCTTTTCATCCCAATTCCCTTTGACGGCCATATAGCGTTACTTTCGGCTGAAATCATCATGGCGCCTAGAGCCATGATGATAACCCCGTCGACTTCTCATTGCCAAGCTGACGTTACTCCCTTAACACGTCAACCCCAATTCGCGTGCAATTGATGAACCTCACTCTTGTTAAGCGTGATCTAAGAATGTATATGGCTAGTTGATTCCCCATCGATAGCTCCTATTGAAGAGAGAAAACCAATCTAAATCTTGCTTCGAGGGCTCCCTGATTTTGGACCAATATTACAAGGTAGAATAACGCGACTTTAATACTGCGACAAAAGCCGTACAATATTACGCCAACCTGTGATAATTGTGTTTACGTTTTACAAGTAAGGCAAACTGTCCCGAAAATTACAGTCTTAATATCAAGAATTTTAATAACAGACCACATTATGTATCTCGATTAACTCTCAACGCCGAACCACAGTTGGCTGAAAATATACGTCCAATTCCTCAAGATAACGCAAATGTATACAGCATTTCAGTTAGATAATTGAAATCTGATTTTTTAATATAATAATTAATTTCTCAAATTATTGTTTCAAAAAATATTTTTAAATATTGTTTGCGGACTAATTTTCAAAATGATTTATTTCGAAATATTTGTACCGCTATTCATAACAATTTTGGCTCATTTTAACTAAGGCGAATAAATTATTAGTAAAAGTACTCATATGTTCTGGTGTTTCATAAGAGCATAATTATTATTTTTTTGGTTTTTGGGGATTAAAATAGTTACACACCATTAAAGCCAAAATCAATAAAATTAAATGCCAAAACCATGGCTCACATTAAGAAAATTATGCGCATTTTGTGTTTTGTGAATAACATGTTATAGTATTTTATTTTCAGATCGTTATTGATTGGGAGAAGATCGATTTCAAACGGCATCTGCTAAATTGAATGATCTATTCTTTTGCATTCTAGAAATAACAGTACATATCCAGTTGAAACAGTAGACATTTAATACGAATTATTTTGATGCAAGTTCATCAATCTTTGACAAAGGATTCATAAATTTGATGTTGCAAACCGGGGGTATAATTTGATTAATGTAATAATTGGTCTGGTGATCAGGAGGATGATATATATAACGTCCGACAATTCATATGACAATTTAACATATATTTCCATCAAATATCAACTGACAAAACGCTATTTGCATAAGTAGCTATAAATGTTTTAATTTACATGCCAAATGTCTAGACAAATTTCTTTTTGCAGAGTGAGGAAAAACAAAAAATATCAGTTTATACAGAGCCAGTATATAATTTCTTTCGTTCTGTGTGGTATAGATACGGAATAATTCAGGATTATATACGAATATATCGTGTATTAATTACATGATTTAGACGATTAAGTTTATATTCTATCATAAATATAAACTTCCAAAAAGAAAATTGTTTTTGTGCTGGTTTTAAACGCATAGGACAGGAGTTTGAATCAGTATGCGGTATATCTTGTAAAAATGTTCAACCATGCACTTCGGTGGTTTTCTTTATAACTGAAAACTATACAGTTTTATAAGTAGTGTTAGTATTCGTAAATAGAGACAGTATAGTTTCTCTCATAGATCAATAAAGTAAAGAGAACTATACAAAGGGAAGAGTCATTTCTGTTTGTTATAAGTATAAGCTAAGGTTTTCAGGCTCTTTTGCTGAATCTTCATAAACGGATTAATTATTCCCGCATGAGTCACGCGGGCATTTTTCTGTTATGTGTTTCTCCAACCAGAGCCAAGAAAGTGATGCTAACGTCTTCTAAACCAATCCAAATATTAGCATTACGTTTTCTAAATCGTTATGCTGATCCACGGGGTGAGGAGAGGAACTGTTAAAGTTAATAAATCCGTTGCATTCTGTGAAAAGGAATGTGATTCTAATTTTTTTTTAATATTAAGCCAGACATAACACAGCTCATTTTCACGAAAATATTAGCTATGTTCGAATTTAGAATATTGATATGTTATATGTAGTGTATAGTACTATTGTTAAATTGGCCAGGCGCCAATATTTTAATTGAATTATTTTATAAGAAATGCACTTTTTAGCGGAATGATTTCACAGATTGATTAAAAACAATGAAATAACCAAAATAACGATTGCATATAGAAATGCCTAATTCTACACGTATAATGAAGTACATTAAACACAGAAATCGAAATTTGTATCATCATAAGACAAGAGTTGCAGTATTGCACTTACAGCCTAACACATTAACAAAATATAAATTGGGACTCTCAAAACATTATCGCCCTAAGTTCAATCTATAGATTATGAGGGATGATCTCGATTACCTCTCCCAGATTTAATGAATTTTTGTTTTGATATTTACATACGATACTTTTAATTCAGAGAATGTGTGCAACACAACAACTATAATACATCTTACATGCTATTCCACTAACTCAATAACAGCCAGACGCGTACAGAATATATACGTATTGGATTAAGGTGATGCTCATCCAGTTTTGTAAGATAAAATTATAGACCATATATACTATACATGCTGGATTTATGAACTATTTATTGGTCAAAATATCGACAGTCTATTTTAAGAGACCTGATAATGTAAAAAATTTTCATGTTCAAGTCCTATACATAACTTTGGTCTGCATTGACAGTCTCATGGCATCAGATTGTATACCTCATTCTGTCAGATGCCGGTGTTATACGAAAAGTTTGGAAGTCTACAAACTCTGATAATGGGAGAATGGTCAATGGTCACTTGAGGTAAAATTGTTAGCTGGAAAGAGGGTTTAGACATACAAGAGTGAAAATTAACGGCCCAAACAAGTCTTTTGCCACTGGTCGGCGCGTGCATCATTTGAAATTATTAATTATCAACATTATCCCCTCCGGACCAACTGGACCAAAACGAGATCTCCCACTATAGAATTTGTCTGCAATAGGTGCCAAAGGGTTACTGCTGAAATAATGAAGTAGGCGAACGTTTAGTGTATGGGACATGTTGTGTAATATGAAAAAAAATAAAAAAATAATAATCATATAATGGTTATACAGTGCAGTTTTAGCTCTAGATAATGTTAAGTGAACTGCCCAATGCATGGTCAATTTTATAACCCATATAACATTGGGAATACCTTTGATTTTGAAGAATATTCAAGAAAAAATCATAGACATAGTATTTTACCTTTTCTTACTATTTGAAGATTATCGCAGTTTTATCAAAATATATCCAATCAGACTTTTAAAGGAAATTCCCATCTCTTAACCTAGGAAAGAGAGAACTAGAAAAAAGTAAAAAATCACCAGCGGTCTACACGGTCAGAATAATGCATGGTGTTGATGAACACCAAAAAAGGTGTTCAGCTCAACACCAATAAATGGTGTTCAATTTGCACCGACATCATATATCTTCCCTTTAGTGGTGTTGGCCAACACCATTAATTGGTGTTGAGCCAGTATTATCACTTGTCAGTGAACACCAAAATATGGTGTCGAGCCATTTTCAACACCCTTTGTGGGTGTTGACCATCACCAATATTTGGTGCTGAACTGGTATCAATACTATTTTTTAGTGTTCACACTGGTCAACACCATTTCTCAACCCCATCAACTTATGGTGTTGACCATCCCTCAACGCCAATAATGGTGTTGGGCCAACTCCATTTTTCTGGCTGTGTACTTTAGCCTATAGCTACCTCACTGTCTTCAAGTACTTCTGAAGAAAAAAATCTAATCAAACCCACGTGGTCACAATTTGTTTGATAAGGGGCATTACCAGAAACAAAATACATATGGTTTTTGCTGAACCCATGATTATGTGCGTATATGTTCCAGCAATCGACTCCGCTTGAGAGAAAAAAAAATCCCTCGAATATTATTAACAACAAAACTAAGTTTGGAACCAAGATAAACCCTCCAGCTGTGAAACTATACAAATCTTGCATCTTGTATCCTTCGTATTCTTAAAAGACGTACTTCGGTACATCCCGACATCTTTCCTTCAACAGACGTTCTAATTCACGAGCAGTTCAGAAATCCATGCATGCAGTTGGAAATTACAACGCATATAAGGGAATTGGGAAGAGGTGCCGACATACTGACAGAGCCACATGGCTTCACGGTATAGTCTTCTGGTTAACCTATTCTAAAACACATTCCAAGAATCTAACGATTCGTGATATGTGTTGTATCTCAGGTACGCTTTTATTGTACCTGTTCATGTGACAACTTGGATGACATGACAACACGGCCCCTAGCACCGGCATAAGCGGTATTAGATACAAATCTAGAGAGCTATGATGGAAATGCTCTGACAACTCGTATATTGGTAATTGGTGAGCTGTGTCGCTGTGACAACTCGTACACTGGGGATTGGTGAGTTGTATCGTCGTCAGATGAAAATGACGGCATTTAACACAAAAGAATAGACTGTAAGGACCGATGTCGACTCAGCATCAACTTCCGACAATGCCAACATATATCAAAGATCAAAAGGTCTGTACAGGGGGCGGGCCTCGGGGACGAAACGTCCACCAGCAGAATCTCGCCATATACAGGTAAAAATTACAACGCATATAAGGGAAGTGGGAAGAGGTGCCGACATACTGACAGAGCCACATGACTTCACAGTATAACCCAGGTCCGGTTCACCCTTTTGCCTGCGCCGCCCAACTGTGTACGCTGGTGTGAGGCAGCCTCCCCACTGTGCGCGCAACGAACGCGGATCTTGAAAATGGGCCATCTTGATTGAAATTGTAGTTTTCGGGCCGCTTCTCATACGAATTTCGCGGCCCATCAACACTATACTTTATTTAAATTTCACTATACATTGTTTTAATACAAGCTCTATGGTTTATAACCAAGAACAAAAGATAGAGAAGTAAAAATTTTAAAATGTCTATATACAAGTTTGGCTATCTACATGTATATCAGTCATTCAGTTCATAGAGAGCACCTAAAAGTGTAATAGTTCTTTTTTTGTCTATAGCCAGATATCGCTAGATAGACGACTATTTAAAAGGGATCGGAATCCTTGCTGATTGGATGATTTAATCTCAGCAATCTCACAACTATCTTAAATAAAAGAAGGCTGGCAACTCCCAAAATCCGAGAGCTATAGCTTAAGGGGGTTAGTTGCAAGAACGTCAGTAAATCTAACTTTTTTGCAGAAATACTTTGGGTGTGGATCATATCCGGGTTACCAATATTTTAACCAATCCAGTCAGGTCTTTTGGTTATATCCAGAAATAACAGCAAACGGTTGTCTTAATACCTATGGTTTCAAATATATGCAACATTTTGTTTATGTTCATGTGTCTCTGCATACACGTACATGTATCGTGAGTGTATGTGATTAGCAAGATAAGTGCAGGACAAGGGTGTGGGATTGCTGTTGATCGGGGTAGATGGTACTTATTCATTGAGGTTATAGATAAACTATCAGTGCTCTCGGTCGGTCCGTGTAATGTTGCGCGATGTGATGAGGCTATCGAGGTCATAGTTTGACTGATGGCCCTTTGTTCTAGAGCCATTTGAAGTGACCATCAACGTTATCGATGGCTCATAGGCTATCAACAGCGTAACAGATAGATAGAAGTCAAAAGTAGTACAAAAAAACTCTACAGATTTGAGACGCTTCCATGTATCTGTATACTGAGTGTTTGACATTGTCTGTTTAAATATGCTACGTGAGAAGATGACAGATCAATACGACAGATCAATACTACAGATCAATATTAATCGCTTTGAAATAATGTTCATATGCACATATTAGTTAGGATATCTATACTTGAATTATTTTAGATATAGAAATAATAAACTGATCATTCGTTATTTGGGTCGATTTTGATAACCTGTACTCTCGAGAGTACGTCGACAATGGAAAGGCAATACAATGATTGGAAACAGTATTGATAAAGGTCTTGCAATTATTTAACGCAGTCATTCTTTGTGGTGGAGGACGGCCGTCTATTGGATGTGGAATCTGACACCTACAGCAATACTGATCTCAAATCGAAGAAAGGTGTTTGCATTATGAATCAGAAATTTGAGAAAACCATGAAATATTGTATAATTTATTGAAGGTGGACGAGAAAGGTAATACCGTCGCAGACATAGAACAAATACGTGCTATCCCCAATGGATTCCGGGTATAGATTATGCAAGACCGGGTTAACACATCCCGCACAGGACATACAATGATAACGTGATCAGCCAAGTAGAGCCCCGTGAAGGGGTCTGTAACTTGTTCTGTCTCATCGCAAACAGTGTTTTATTCCAATTGTTGATACAAGTCTACATTTCTCGCCTGGGCAAACCTAAAACATTTGAATTATAGATGGCTCAGGTATGGGTGATAGAATGGTATTTGTAATGTCACGTGGTCGTCACCTCAACTGCGAGGACATGGAAGGCCGTCATTGGGTTCCGATCGATGACTTGTACAATGGCGGACAGTGTTTGTTCAAGCAGGGGGATTGATGAAGGAGGAGTTGTCCGCTACTTGTGTTTTGACGAGTATAAATTCCTATAAAAGATGTCCTTAACACGAATTCGAAAGTAAACGTTTTGTTACCGGTGAGTGCATCTAGGGCTTAATAAATCGGCATAGTTTTATAGATAGATCATATGCTGAAGAATTGCCGGCGAATTGAATAATCTCACTCGATAAAAAACAGTCATGCGCAGTAGGGAAAATAGCCTGGCCCAAGGGTCATATCGGGGAATGGCAATCAAATGTCAATACACGATGTTTAAGGGACGTTCCAAACGTTGTTACAGCGTCTTATAAGCGCCTACATGACCGCAGTATAGCAATCTCGAATACGATGAAAGACAAGTTTTTCGGTCTGACATTTCTCCTGTATGTAAGGGATATTTTAAGTTATAATTATGGGTGCGTATCAACAAATAAGTGTTAAATAGGTTTGAATAGGCGAGTTGCTGAAAGAACGTTAGTAAATCTACATTAAAAAAGAAGAAAAAGTTATGTCTGCTAGGCTATCAGTAATATATATCGTAACAACCCAATGTTCAAACCAATGCTAGAATAAATAGAGGGTTTTTGCGAGCGAATAATTTCGTGGATCGTATACTCTACGACGAGTTATCACGGGAACTTCCATGCTCGGTGTACTCTGAGGAGTTATCACGGGAACTGCCATGTTCCGTGTACTCTCTGACTAGTTATCACGGGAACTGCCATGTTCCCTGTACTTTATTACTAGATATCACGGGATCTGCTATGTTCCGTGAACTCTATGATAAGTTATCACGGGAACTGCCATGTTCTGTGTACTCTATGATAAGTTAGTATGGGAACTGCCATGTTCCGTGTACCCTATGATAAGTTATCACGGGAACTGCCATGTTCCGTGTACTCTATGATAAGTAAGCATGGTAACTACTAGTACCATGTTCCGTGTACCCTATGACAAGTTATCACGGAAACTGCCATGTTCCGTCTACTCTATGACAAGTTATCATATTGTTGTTAAAATTTAATCGAATAAACTGTAGAGCGGACTGACCCGTATGTAACTTGTCGTAGCGCCATCTATACGGTATTTCAAAGCTCGACAATCATGAGCAGCTGTCGTTTTCGCGTTCATAAAAGGACCGATTTGCTCTTGTGAAGTTATCAACAATCGATAATCGTTAAAGATAGAACGATTATACCCTAATCCAGTGAATTTATATATATTCTGAATGCCAGGTGATCGTTTTGGTCATAAGATGTGAAGCATGGTCAATCGTACAACAATTTTCTTGGTTTCTGCAGGACAGCACATTGTCTCTGTCTTCGAAATCCTGATCATTTTTCACCAATGAAAAGAAATTCCGAGCATTTGTAAAAGTTAGGCTGTATTTAATTTACCCATTGAATGCGCCTGTTCAGGTGCCTTCTAAAGCAGAATTAGACTCAGGTTTTATAACATATAGTGCCAAAAGCCTTGTGCAATTTACGTTTGTCGGCATCAATGCAAGATATTTAGCAAGACGTTTGATGAACTTGTGTTCAGCCGTAGTGATTTTAACAGGCTCTTACAAAAGATATGGTATATTTCTATCAAGTAAAGGTTAGTCAATCTGTGTCATATTTGCAATGGTCTCTCTTGTCGTAGAACGAATCAGCGTAGACCTGTATTCGAGCTGTAATTTGTTTCTAAATTATACAGTTAAATGTAAATGTATATCATTCCAGACGACCCAAACAAATATGATATAGTACTGTTTACGTACAATATAGCTGACCACCTGGGCACCTGTTCGACAGACGGTCGTGTGTGGCAGTCTGCCAAATTTGACAGCGATTTGGCGACTTACTACACGTACCTGCGACGATGGCACCAACAACATTATGGTGCATTACAGTGGAATGGAAACACGTCAGTTTTAAGTTCATCTGACATGCCACACGAATTTGAACTGGGAGACAAGATATTCCACCCACTTCATGGACAGTTCAGACGCGGTACCGTATCTCTGAGGTGACAATCCCGCCTGGTGAATCCGCAAATATTATCTATAAGAATTTATGGCCACCCATTGAAAAAATGAATACCGAGATTAACCACGTAGAACATGAACGTCACGTCGACAACAAAAGAACTGATATACATGACATTCATAAGATGGTCGTCGAGTCAAACAAATGTCAGTGAAAATTTAAATTGCAATTGTTCTCTGACCGACCATGCATTTGTTGTTAAAGTTTATTTAGCTGATGGCATTTTAGAGTATATTGCAGACAACTTTTCTACAAACTATAGAACATTCGGGAAAATGGACCGTCCGGTTAAAATTTATATTTGCAGACCCATTGCATGAGCATAGCCAGTCACTGGCGAAGCCTTATCAAATGGAATCGACCGTCTGCGAGATATCGGAAATTTGACAAGCAAACTGCCAATATTATGGCATTTCCACGAAGAATATTTAACCTCATTATGTCTGTGTGATGATCTCGGAGCATGATACCTGTAACGACTGCATATAAACTTGGGCATACCAACATTAGGCTAATTGTGCATGTTGTGTCCTAATTGTAACTATCAAATCACTTGCATGCGACTCCAACTCGTTCACATGGTGATATCCATGTTCGCCAGGTTTCCTTGTGAGAAGGATGCGATCTCATTATCTCAATGGCTGTCTGCAAAACTTTGAATTATCTCCTTCTCCCTAGAGAGTCCCTATGAAATGAAGAAATGTATTATAGACTCACGTGTTGCAAACAGTGAATCTAATCGCCACCGTTTTAAATTATTCTGTTCCTTTCTACTTCCGGGTTACACGAGTTGAAGAATATAGAGGAAAGATGTTGCTAACGCAAAAGGGTATATTATTGAGTGGCCATAGTATACCGCGTTATTTTTCTAAGATTTATGTATTGACTATATATATGGTTCATGAATTAAAACTTCAGCAGACTGCCATCCAATCTAATTAAAATTAAATCCTATCTGCTCCTCCATTTGGATATGTCGCTAGTGGGATCTAACCGGCTTGCACTGACGCGAGTGTCGACCAATCCCGAGAACTCTTCATCGTGCTTTGAAGGGAACCTAATGTTAAAGGCTTTTTGGTTGGCTCAGCCGAACAGACGACCCGCTGGTGGTGTATATCTTGATGTTGACGCTCTCCCGCAGATTGGCACCATGCTGTGAGGTAGAAATATGGACTGGTCCTTGGCATAAACCTTGGGTTAAAGTGGATACGGTGATCCTATCCCCCTACCCGACTCCAAGTAAAGTAGTTAAAATGCGGCCGTGATGTCATAAGACTATTAAATATTCATGACCTGGACGCTCTGAACATCAAATTGGATTGAAATCAGTAAGATTCTGCAAAGCGACATACACGATTGGGGAGCATTGATAGGATATTAATTTATTAAGATTGACTGCCATCCCGTTTGCAAAAGAATTAAGGAATTGTCCGGAGTTTTACTGTTACTAAAAATTTCGACCTCTGAAACTTTTGGCGAAACCATTTAGAAATAACTTTCTAGTGATATACACCCGTAGACAGAAAAAAAATGTGATAGCTATCATCAAAAACGGTGATGAGAGCATCACCCCAAAAATGAGGTCACGGTTAAATGAGTGCACAGTTTAGGCCATCACCTTTTAGGGGGATGAGGGCGATGAACTGAGCCCATCATCATTTTTCAACACCATTAAACGATGATGACCATGCATCACCATCATAAAATGGCGATGACCCTTTTCCATTTTTCTGGCTAAAACTAGCAGTAAGGACAATGGAGTACATATCTACCTCTCACAAAGCGTCTGCCACAATTCTCTCATGGCTCAGTCAACTTTCCTGGTAGGACGTCGTGGTAAAAATAAACCTGTAACTTTTCTCAGGCGCAATATCCTCTAAATCATCAACAACGAAAGAAAAAGGTAATATAAACTATATTCTCCATCCAAATTGGGTATATATATTGACGCTGAATGCACAGTGCTTTATCTGCTTCTTTTATGTCCAGATTCATCGCCGTATTTTAGAATGAAAGGCGCTCAGAACGCTGTAAGGCCTTTCCGAACTGCCCCAGTCTATTGAGATGAACACCACGCCAAAAAGCAGCGACGTTGCCTGGGGCATTGACTCATGGAGAGAAAGAGTTCTGTTGTCCCTTATTTCTGAGCTTGGATATCTCGGGCAGCTCCTGATTCTCGCCTGCGAGTTGGAGTTACTCGCACCTGTGTACTACTCCCGAGCGCCATCTTTTGTACGGACTGTAACACAGGGGTTCTCCACCCGGACCCCCGGGGTGCTTGCAGAACAGCGGCTCTCAGGCGGAAAATGCCACTAAATGTTCGTAAACCGAAACCCGAAATTATTTAGTTATATCAATCGTTTTAACGATCATGAAGATTTTTTGTCAAGCGGAGTTTAGTTTGGTGAAAAGCTGCAAGAATAGCGGGGAAAGAGATTGAATCTTGAATAGCCATAGCGTCCTGCAATGAATAAGTGGTAATTTGGGGCAAAGCGAAAGAATGTGCTGAGCGAGGGATGAAATATTAGCAAAAGAAAAAAAAACCGTTTCATTTGTGTCAGACGTATATGTAGCTCTTCATTGAGGCATCCTCCCTAGCAGGAGACGTGAGAGGAACACGGACCTGACGTGGAAGGACTACGGCCACGCGCCTGATGTGGGAGCACCTGCACGGACCCCGATATGGGGGACTATGGCAACGCGTCTGATATGAGAGCACCACGGACCCGGAGTGAGAGGACTACGGCCACGGGCCTGATGTGGGAGCATCACGGGCCTGATGTGGGAGCATCACGGGCCTGACGCTGGAGCACCACAGATCTCACTTGGAAGCACCACGGGCCTGGCATACAAAATCATATATTAACACTTTCACAGTGCAATAATCTATCCTATCCTATATTATTATAAAATTAATTTAAAATATGACTGAGGTGGTGAACACTTGTTAGATCCTTCAAACAAAATACGTTGGATTATCATGATCAATTATTAGGTGAAAATCCAACATCTTTAGTTGCGAATTTGGAATTTGCAAAAATGACCTCGGTGAAACAGAAAAATAAATTATCAAATATACGGCACTCTAAAGTATTAGACTCTTATGCAAAATATTTCGAATTGATCTATGACACACTCTATATCTTTATTCGCGTTTCTTACATATATACCTATAATACGGATATATTTAGTTTGCGAGAACAGAAATAAAGTGAATTTAGACAGAAATAGGTGGGAAGTTAATTCAGAGATCAACAAACTACAGTATTAGAGAGGCTGTCAATCAAATCCGCGCGAGAAGATGAGATTTTTTGTCTGCTTATCCACGGGGGCGGAGAATCTGACTGGGTAAAATATACACATCTATTTACCTTGGCCATGTCAAATAGACGGACCTGTCAACCTCATGAACTCGGTTCTTTTTAGGCTTTTTGTACCTGACAATGAAAATATGTCCTCTCCTTATTCTCACAACGGGGCTCATAGGCCTAGTGTTGGTCACAAATCGCTGGCAAACAGATTTTGTAATCCTATATAGCTAAAGATATTTCTTGAGTGAGTGAATATACTTTTTAATAGAGCAGATTTGTAAGTTTAGTATATTATGATGTCCAGAAGCAGCCATGATGCTAACCACCAGTTAGCACCTGCGGAGGGCTGGGTGTTGTCACACCATAACTACAGATATTCACAGTTAAATTAACAAGAAAAGCAATGTTTCTATATGTAGAACGAATGCGAAAGATGCAAATAAAAATCTAAATGAAAAAGGTCGTTCATTGAAATTGACTTGTCTGGGCTCGCTATGAAAGAGTGTTTTACCGGAATTATTGAGTATATGATAATGCAATGGTGAACCAATAAATTGACTGGTTCCCGCAACATAAAATATGGCTGCACGATAACGATCTGACACCTGTTGAAAATGTCATTATTATTAAACATTGATTAAATAATAAAATAAAATATAAATTTATGGAATATATATAATAATTGAAATACACGTAGTCCTAGATGTGTCTGCTTTATAAGCGGGTAGATAGTGAAGAGATAAATTCGTTAGATTCCTTTAGGTGAAAACATGATTTAGTGTAACCGGAAGTCACAGTTCTATAACCGGAAGTAGCAATCTCAATTGACATACGAGCCACATTTTGTCATATTTAGCATATTTACATACAGGGCAACCTGATATTACAAGGTGTCATACAAATTATGAAAGGTTGCTCGCGTCAGGTAACTTTTTGGGGGAAGTCATAACCCGAGATGTTACAGTAAATCGGATCTTCCCGCAGTGTGTACCTTTCCTCTCAGTGCCACTTCGGTCGTCTGCTTTCAATCAATTTGCATTTCGGATAAAATTATTACGCAGCTGACAGGTGAATGGAATTTCATTGACGCAGGTAAAAATCTTCATCCGGGGCAATTTTGGCGAGGACAATAGCTGAATATGGTCGTGACGACAATTAATTCTCTCGGCGAACGCGTGGAAAGCATGCTACTTCATGTCACCGTTAACGAGGTTCATTATACTTCTGACACCAGCTTCTAGTAACCAATTGAACTTCCATGGAACTTGAAAGAACATTAGGAACTAGCATGATTCTGGGATATTCTGCTCATATTTACAATTCAACCTGCATATTTAAGTGGTGAGATAGATCTATGCAACGAGGCTGTGCTATTTACTTAATGCATAATAGGTGATATGACAATAAGGGTAGTATATCTGGGGACAAGTAGATAGCGTATTACACATATTTTGACGGGTCAAATACCGACGCATTAAGTGCACTTTACACAGCGAAATTAAGTGTAATCGTGGGATTGAAGTGCGATAAACCTACCAGTATAATTTCTAAATGACACTCGAAGGTGAGATGGTGTTATCTATCCAACCTCTAAACCTCTGCGCTATTGTAGAAACTTGGATCGGATATTTAAATTCACACATCATAGTTAGGTTCAATAAGTAGGCTTACAGTTATTGTCTTATAGGAACGTTTTTAGTTTTCAGTGGTATTTTTAGAAGTCATATACAGTTAGCATTTCCTTTTTAAATATGAAATCTGACACCCTGTCTCAACATATGGTTCTTACATCAAAGACAAAGCGAATTTATAACAACCTTCCTCATTCACAAACATAATCGACATGTATTTGAGATAATCCCATATTTTGTGAATATCCCATAAAATCCGCTATACTAGTTTTTCAAATAATGAGTTTAAAATGAAAAATGTTAAAAAGTATCCATGTACATTCACGATGTAGATAGATATCTTTCTAAGAGTGATTTTAAACTGGTATAAATGTAATATTTCACGGGGAGTGCGGCAAAATAGTACATAACATGATAGTAGCATTTTTGATTAAGCAATTATTTCCCCAGTGATTTGGATAGTGGAATCGACCGCCTCAAAGGCCAGGTTCATATGATATATCACACATCCATGCATGGAATAATTCATTTCGCGCATGATTTTGATTCAGTGGCGTGTTCCATTAATCCAGCGTCGGTCTGTATATTTACCTTTGATATTATTTGTTCATCGCTATAACATTATTCTGCTAGGATGATCTGGCCAACATGAGGGTCTGTAGTTTTGTGCGTCTTCGATCACTGTGAAATACAGGATGGGGGATCTAAATCCGATAGTATATCATTCAATTATACGACGTATGCTTCATTTAATCAGTGCCTTTACTGTATTTTGTAGAAAAGAACATCTGGACTGTCGCAAATTAGGTTGCTTGAACATTCCAAACATTTCCAAAGGTTCTATCTGCGTTTCAGGCGATAGTGAAAGATAGATATCTGAAAAAAAAACAAAAAAAAAAACAAAAAACAAACAGCTTCTAGAAATACCACTCAACGAATTGTAATGTCTTTGAAATAGCTGTTTTGTATTCCTCAAAAAAAAATATATTGTTCATAAAATTGTTAAAGCAATACCAGGCAGTGTTCTCTATATTTTGTTATAAGTTGAAGGATTTCAGATTAGTGGATATACGCAGTGTAAGGTGATTCGAGCAATGTTGGTGACGGCGAGGAGGGGTGTAGCTGGCATCAACTTGTCGTCTTGTTTAAAAGTATAGCAAAATATTCGTTAAAATATACCCCAAGAATCAAATATTCCATAAACCATAAAATAGTTCCTCTCGAGAACCACCACTCTACTCCACCGCAACAACCAAATGAATATTTTTAATGTGAATCTATTCAAATTCTGAGAAGAAATTGATTTTATTATTTTTAATGCTCGACGCTACATGTTAAGTTGGGAATATGTTATTTGTTCATGTTATACTTTATTTACTAGTAGTTAACTTCACTCGGGATACAGCTTAGATGACCGTAAACCAAGATGTGACCATGGGAAATTATGGTTCAGTTCCACTGTGTGAACTTCACTCGTAAAACTTTATCGGAACCGCAGATGTCATGATATATTACAGGTGAACAAGATGTAATTTATCAAGTTATCTATAGGAGTATTTCTCGTTCCGTTCCAACACAACCGTAACCCGATAGCCTTTCTTATCTCCGTCCTATTATATTGCCGCCCTTAGAGCTCCACCTGATCGTCTATTGGGGAGATAACGCCATGATGGTCCCAGCATAATCGCTTAACAACCCCATGGGGAAAGACGGTATAGGGAAGATATTGGATCCGATACTAGGGTGTTATAAACCTTAGTCAACATAACTATCATTTAGAGAAGTATATGAATAATATATATGGTCCTCTTCACGGCACAAGACTCGCCCTACAACACGATGACATAAACACCGTTCTTTCATCATACCGACCATCAAAGCGAAATTTTGAAGCCAAGCTCGACTTGAATTATTACCCAGGGTGCTAGAGCTGATCATAGTACCTTATATGTATACTTTGATCTATCACTATGTGACAAACTAAACTACTGTTAAACTCAATATTCATGATAAATAACACTAATTTGACTGGACTCCTATATGGATCTGGACTAAAGTCTTTTAAATAAAATTAAACAAGAAGTGTTAAGAAGCGCAAGTAATTATTTTGCTGAGACGTTTTTAGTCTAAAAGTTTTAAGTCTAAGAGTTTTAATTCATATGTAGATTGCAATACAACTGATATTTTGTAGAGGTCGATTATTCGATTATTACACAAATTATATTTAGTGCTATCAAGAAATGATATGAATTAAATTTGACATATTAATTGTATCTGAAATTAAACTATTGTCCTTCAGAATAATAGAAAAGGCGTATTCAACCCCTCAGAAAAATTAATAAAAAAACGTTTTTAACCACAAAGCGCGTTTGAAAGATGATTTCTCTCGAAAGATGAAACAAAACAAAAAGGAGTATTTCTTTACACCTACTAAATTTTATTCCGTAGGGATTTGTAGTTTTTTCACAAGACAATAAAAGAAAATATTAAGTGATCCACAATAAATTTTGAGTAAAAAAATCTACTCAATGAAACGGAAATGAATCATTGTACACCCATGCAAGTCCATATAAACGAATTTGTGATATCTATTCTTTCAATTCCTCATAAAGTTTGAGAAAACAGTTTCCATCGTATTCTGCACATTTCATTTCAAATCGTAAAGAGATTTTTCCGGTTTGTGTCCTGTTTCACATTTTGGAAAAACTCCTCATCCGAGTCTTACACACTGAAATCAACACTGTTTCCAATTACCACCACTTCTAGATCTATATGTTCCATGCACTAATGACGATTACATCAGCACGCGCACATCCATACGCCACATATTACTGGGAGTAATAATTGTCCATGATTGTCAGTATGCACACACCCGGCTGGTTTGTAATTATGAATAATGTCTATCAGTTTCTCATCCCATGATTAATTGAATAAGTCCATCAATGAAAAGGCGGAACAAAATTCATGAGGTAAACACGTCTATGCCAATTACATATAAACATAGCGCGCATAGTTATCCACATATACGCATGAAATATTTGCAAATATGTAATTTAGATTAAATTAGAAAATACTTTACACGCCACATGTATAACATTAGAACATCATGTAATCAGAGTACGTAGAGTAAGCATAGTACAGAAATGATAGGACATAATAGATAACATTGTGAGATAACGGTTCTGATTTGTAAGATTTTGTGTTTGTGTGGGATAGATTTCAGTTGATATGAGTTTATATTTATATTTGACCCCGACATATGGGCTGGTCTACTCAAAGGCCAGGAGAATTTGAATTATTTAGTCATGGAAAGGAACATCCTAACTCAGGTGGTGCTTGGGAAATATTCGATTAATGAAGAATTTTGCACAGGTGATATTTAGCGACTGGCAATAATTATCGGTATCAAAACTATAGCTGATATGCTGAAAATGAAATCCAGAGAAATTTCAGTCCAAGGTTGAATACATTTTTCTTTTCAAATGTTGCCACTGTCAAATAATATTTCCATTTATGTCCATAGGAATATTACTCCCAGGTAAAATTTCATGTTTTTATTTTGTCACTGTTTTACCAGTTAAGCTCGAAAGGTATAAACGACAGTCAGTCATAAATCTTAGCAGTTACCTTGAAATTTTATCTTCTTTGTTCTGTATTTATTACTGTAAAACAAATATGTCCAGTGTAGCCGTTAGAATTTTAAATTTTTACAGCATGATTTTATGACCACCATATATATTTCTGAAAGGCCTGAAAAACTTTACGATCTTGCGAGTTGCACCATGTCAATTTTAACTAGGTCAATCAGCTTCCTGATGTAGGTGTATATATGTGAGACTGAGTGATGATATGTATGTAAAAAATATGACCATGGTCTGGAGGTCAAAAAAAAAAACAACCAAAAAAAAACAACAACAAACATATTGCGTCAGCTGATTTGAAGAAAAAATTAAATTATAGAAAAAAGCTTTTGTTACCATGTCCTTCCATTGAGTAAATAAGGCGATGTGGTCATGCTTGACCCATTAACACTGACCGCCGTATAGCCCAAGCTGGCTGCACTAAGTCCATGGTTGTTTAGAGTGTTTTGGGAATGAGAGTTCGTTGCATGGGCGCTGAGGACGCCAGCGTTCAGACTGTTCACCTGGTGAATGGAACGCGCCGATGAGCCGAGATGAGACTGAGCCTGAGAGACCTGCGTTTGTTGATGATGGTTAACAGAGTTTTGCTGTACCTGGCTCGAGGACTGGTGGTGAGCGGGTGGTGCCCCTCCAGCCTGTCCCTCGGAACCTCCCGCCCCGGTACAGGGCTTGCCGTCCTTCACCAGCACAGGCACAGCCACTCTCCTCGGAGACGGTTGCAGGGAGTTATTTTGCTGACTTTGACTCTGCTGCTGTTGACTCTGCTGTTGTGACTGTTGACTCGATTGCTGTTGACTACTACTACCACTTGAGGAATGACTGCCGTCCATCTTGTCCTTATCTTTCTGCTGACGTTTGCACTTGTATCGGTGATTCTGGAACCATATTTTCACCTGGGTAGGGGTCAGGTTTATCATACTAGCTAAATGTTCCCTCTCTGGGGCCGATAAATACTTCTGTTGTTTAAAACGCCTTTCTAGTTCATAAACCTGGGCTTGTGAGAATAAAACCCGTCTTTTACGTCTTTGAGTTAAGGGGAATTGCATGCCGTGCATCTTGGCCTGGTCCATTCCACTGAGAGACATGCTCATGTGGTTCATCCCAGACGACATTGGGTTCATGGCGCATGAACTGGGTCCCATCAGTCTGGAAACGGCGGCATAACCTACAAAATAGGCATATATAATATATTTTTTTTCAATTGATACCAGTATAACATTATTTTGTACCGTTAGTATAAGATTAACGAAATATGCAACGAATGCAGCATAATCATTTTACATTTAAAATACGATTGATAATAGTGAACATTGGAAGGGATTACTATCAATGAATTATATTAAATATATTATTTATTTCAGAAAATATATCAGAAAAAGATGTCGTATTTAATAGAGAGCATCAACTTGATTGTTTAAGAATAGTAAGTGAATACAGTATTATGTATTTATCAGTTTGGCATGAAAACAATATAATAAGTATAAAGGAAAGAGGATTGGAAAGATAGAAACAAAACAGCGAATATCTGTTTCGATGCCTTTAATTGTTTCCCAAATTTTGACATCTTCCTGGGCTGGTGTTATTCTATAATATAGTTTTATCAGTACAAACATGTCCTCTCTCCTAGAGAGTTACCGGAGAATTGGGCTGACTACTTAACTATAAGTAGCCTTCATTTACGGTATTAATCGTTCGGAAGGAACGCCCTGTTTCCTATGTTAAGTAACTATACTCGCACTTGGTTAAATGATTTTACACCTGGATTGAAAAGATACACTAATGAAGCGATAATCGGCTTGTATACCTGCCACATTTCTACTCGCAGGTGTCGGGGTAGTTTGTTGGGACACGCGCCTCCCCAGTGTGAGGGCGGCAAAACGCGCACTATTATTAACGAGAATTTCTGTTATACAGAACCATGTTGTTTAGTTGTGGAAAATACTTATTTTCCGCTCCCGCATACTTAAATGTCATTGGGGGATTATCTTATGAAAAATTAACCGTTTTGTTTTCAACCACACATCCACCAGAGGGCTTCCGAGTCGATAACAATTATTGTACATAACACAAACGCCCGCAGAACACTAAATTTATTATAGAATTGATAATATATCGGACCCTAAGGCTTTAATCTACACCTTGTATCGCCATGTGCGTGTTTAAGATATATCAGTGGTATTCACAATGTATTTGAAATACAAATGAAAGAAATTCGTAGTTATTTCAAGCGTTTAAGTTATAATATTATTGATATAAAATAATAAAAATAAAAACACACAAAACTTTCAGAAAGAAGTTGATCATAGAAGCTACAGGCGAAAGTGTTTTTTCACGGTGATATGTAAAATACACATGCTGTCAATGCCATTCTGAATTTGTACAAATTGAGGTGTTGAAATCCGATGAAATTTTGTGTGCACCCTGGATATGCCTGATGCCCAGGAATTCGGTTACGACATGGGACATTACGGAACTGAAAAAATATGTGTATTTAGTTATTTTCATATCTGCAGTTTGGCATCGATGGATTGGCGGCAAATGTGTATTATAACTGGCATATTCGCGTCTAACTTAAAATTGTATTCGTCTAAAATGTGTATATTACGCAAAAGGTAACGGGACTTTTACATAAAACTGTGTATTAGATATCATGGCAGTCCGGGTGACTGACGCGTGCCAGGCTGTTTTCTGTTAGACACGAAATTACAAAAGTTGATATTTTGTGATATATATATATATCCCCATCTTCATAATTAACTTGGGGATGTATATTCATCATTTATAATTCACGTAATAAGTTAACGGTGAACTATAAGCTTATCCAGTTCACAAAACGACAAAACGGCTAAATTGCACTTGTATACGAATTTTGATCGAACATCCATAAATCGCAGTTCAATATTCGACGATTTCAAAACACAATAATTAACATGTATAATACAAATGTAAGCTACCGTTTAAAAGTGAGAAAAAAATGTGTTGATAGATGACAGCTGCAAAGCTTAAAATTATAGTAAATGCGATCGAGTACAAAGAAAAACATCAACTTCGGATTTTTTTTTTTCGAAAAAAGACAAAGTTCGTACTTTCCTTATCGCTGTCAATCAAGGAAAGATTTTTTGTTGAAGAGTTTACTGGTGAATAGTTCTTCAATGCTATCCTGCCTGGCCATTTGTCTATCTAGTGGAACTAGAGAGGCCGGAGAAGGACCCTCCAAGGCGAGGTGAAATCGCGGGGCAAGAGAGCTTGCTTCAAGAACCTCTTCTCTCCTATCGTATCACCATAACAGGCAATCTGTGTCATTTTGTTCTCTATACAGGTATTTGAGCATGTGTATGGGTGATAAAGTTTACAACCGCGAGTTTAGAGTGGCCAATTCTCAGCAAACTATTTGACCTTCATGAAGTTATTAAATTTGAGTCCAAAATTAAATTCGCGATTTTTTTTTGCGAGCTGCATGAGAAAAAAGTAAAGCGGTCCCAAACAGAGAAAAGCTGCAGAGAATGTAAACGTTCTATAAAAACTGCTTGAGATACAAGCACAAAATGTTACATTCAAAAGAAGTATAAATGGGTCAAACTGCCGGGTCCAGGTATATTTGAAATGAAGATATAGACACACATAGATAAACATTTAACTGGCATACTTACTTGCAAATCTGGGATCTGTATTGGGCCCATACCAACTGGTGGTGGGGTGACGTACAGGGTCCCCGTAATGGGACAATTCCGAACCATTGCAGTACTGAGAGGGAAAGCTCGGGGTATGATGAGACAGTTGTGGAACATAGTTATGGTAAGGGTTGGTCACTGGCACACTCATGCTGCTCATACTTCCCATCTGTGGGTGATGCTGGGGGGAGCGGTACGCCGTAGCGAGGGGAGGGATCGCTGCCTCAATCGTGGTCTTCTTGTAAGTTTCTTCGATGGGACTGAGTATGTCGGTGACGGAAAATGGTGTAGTGTGCTTGGGACTGAGAGACATAACTGCACTCAACCCACTCCACTTAGCTGAAGAATAATTCAGTCTCAAATGCCAAGTTTTGTCACTCTCCAATCTACTTTGTTATGTCAAGGCACAATCTGTGTGGTCAGAATCTCCGCTTCGTTTGTATACCGTCCATCCTTGACAAATTAGGTCCCACTGCGCATGCGTCAATAGGATGTCAACACCGGCCCCCTAAGGCCTACCCAACCACCTCGTGGGGATGGAAGGACACGCCTCTTTCATCCATCGTTCTATTACTACCTGTTGTGTGATTGACAGATATGTATTTTCAGGTAGGTATAGGTAATTTTCATGGAGATTTGTTAAAACAACAAGTTTTGATTTAAATTATTGCAATATTTTCGCTATTTAGTATATAAAATATCCCATGCATAATATTTTATATTCCCTATTTCGGTAAATGGATCCGTCCGTTAAGGCCACCCCCCATTTTCGATCTTGCAGTCCCTAAGCCAGATTAAGGGGCGTGGCCAACATCATCAAGTAGCAAACAGCTCTGTGAATGGGAATCTTCACTGGCAATCGACGAAACACTCTAACCTATCATCCCAACTTGACGATCAACCATCAATCAAAAACCAAACTTGATGATTATTTAATGAAGTGAGAGTCAATTACTTTACTACCTACATCGAATTACTCTTTCAAGGTTTTGTGTAAAAAAATTAAAGGAAAGCGATATCCCATATATTTGGTAATTTAATAACTGTATGTATACTCGTGATCTGTGAGGATCATATGCTTAATGCTTTCAGTGAACAAATTTGAAGAAAATTTCATTCAAATGATAGTGTACCCAACTTATAATCCCCATATCATGAAGGTTCGTCCGCTTAGATCCAGATTGAATGTTTCAGTTTTATTTAATATATTTATTTCTCCAAAGTTTTAAAATTCACAATGATTGCCGTTTGGTTGTAGCATTTTATTAGAATATATGCATATATATGTATATATATGACATAGCGTATGTTTTACACGCAAAAGTCCTGGTGTAACATGTGTAACCTGGCCGTGACAAAAGTTACCTCTCAGGGCGATGCTAAGCGGCAATTGAGTCCACCATTGTGGACCATTGTTAGGCTTTATGATGGGTGATCTGTAAAGCTCTCTTTTCGGTACTTTAAGGCTGTTTTGTCGGTAGAATGGGTTAAGAATGGGGCCGCGAAGAATCTGTCAGCCCATGAAGGGTCTATGAAGGCCCCCTTGTTTGCTCCTCTCAAAAGCTCGACGACTGAGCTCTTTTCCGATGCATTGCACGTGTGTATGGAGGTCTATCTAGGACTTTTTTTGAATTGATCGGGATCATTGGAGTAAATTATTACACCGATCTATAGTGGCATAGTAAGTTATTGAATAGCTCAGTGGGACCAATCATCGCCTTTAAAGCAAATTGGTACGGCTTTTGTAGAAGGTGATGCCAGAAAACAACATGACGATTTCCCTTAATTGTTTGGGCTGTACCGCTCCGCGTGAGATGCTATCGAGTTTGCAGAGGGTAGCTTCCTGTCGTTGCGTTCAACGGGTCCGATTATCGGGGGCTTTCACTATGTGACAAAAGTTGTCCCTGCCAGCGAGAAAATACTCCCATGGATTTAAAAGGTTGTATCACAGCACGTGTTAGATAGGCTATAGATTGTATAACCGCCACCAGTTTTTTATCATTTCTGTTTCGGGTTTCTGCCCATATCGCAGGTGTTTTTGTAAAGGATCTTGTACCAAGGATGGGTCAAATAAGAAATTCTTTGCTGTAATTATTCTTTTTACCTGTCCCTAAATTCTCAAACGATGCCTAATTACCGTTAGCAGTTATCGCGCGCCCAGATTGATATACATATATAGCAAATTCCTGTATATACAAGGCACGGATAATTCTATGATCACAATTTCAGTTACGCTTTAGCTACCGTATATACCTTAAATGAAGAAATCTTGAATGTATACGTCCCCCGAGTGACATTTGTTCAGTATATAGGTGGATATAGAATTTTCTGAGAAACGTCTCTCGTTTTAAGGTGAAGACTGATACCACTCTTTTCAACATAGAATATAAATAAAACTTTTTATATGAATTAGCACTGTGACATACACACCAGAAAAAATGAAATAATGAGGGTTGAACATATCACGTTATGCTGTGGATTCTCATCAATATACGTATCTCACAAATCAACACATAAATGATAAGGAAATGGAGAAAACAACCATGATTTTTTTTTGAGAAATGAACACAAGATATTTTCTCAAATTTTCACATTACACGTCAATTACTTTATTTTATGCATCGAAACACCAATTAAAGAATGGGTGTCACCAGGTTCGTTCTCTTTCTATCCATTTTCCTTGACATATTTCCATGTTATTTATATTAAATTGAGACGGTTGCCATGACAACAAATTCAGTCCTATTTGATTTTTTTTGCATAATTGTTTAACAATGAACATATAGTTTTAGAATACCAGAGATTAGATTACTCATACGAAATAAAATTTTCTCTGTTTGAAATGTATTAGCACCTGTATCTGAATTGTCGTTCTCCACCTCAATTATGGAAGTTTCATCCATAGCACATATCTTCCTGTTTGACTGTTGTGCTATATTTTATTTGCGATCTTGGTCGTTAACCATGCTCACGGTCATTCAATTTATTGGATGTCAGCCAACATGTCCTCTGAGACGGACAAATTATTTCTTGTCATTACAATATAAACACGGTGGCAATTTTATGGTAGGTATAATGCGTCACTAGAAAGCAATATATATAAGAGCGATTGACAAGAAACAGTTTTAAAGTGAGGTGTCAGGTCTGCCCCTCTATTGTCACTTATCTGATACTATAATAGCCGGTGTAATGATACCTCTAACCTTCCGTTAGTCGTTTAGTCAGCCATTGTTAGGAAGGGAGAGGCTAATTTTATCATGGGTAATCTTGTTATGGTCATCAGAAATCCTCAGTTCAGCTCAGAATAGTCACGTATTTCCAGATATATTTTCTAGGCAAATCGTCGTGTTTTGTCGTCGTGTCGCTTTCAGGTTAAATCTGTTTGATTTTGCTGCTTGGGTAAACGATGGAGGTGGGGTTGTCGATTTGTTCGGAGAAAAATGAAGCTCTTTATTAAAGAAAGGTAAATACAGTCGGCTATAGACTATTTTGCCCGCCAAGAACTAGAGAGTGGCAATCTCAACAGAAGCGAATTGCGAACTATCTAACAAAGGACACGGTGCGCGTGCCATATTTCCACACCTGTATATTATATTAAATTGCGATTGCACAGGATCAAATGTATATAACAAACACAAATGTCTTGAGTGCAAATCCGCATTTATCCTTTCAAGCCGATACAGCTCTCAATTAACATTTCACACAATTCTGAATTGGAAAACAAGGGTCACTGGATGTAAATGTCCTATACCTTAAAGTGGAGAAGTTTCAAAATCTTGTTAACAATGACATAATTTGACTGTAACTGGATACATTTTCAAGTGTCTGCTTAGGAAACGTTAAGTAATTCTCACTCTAATTATAATCCATTTCGTTTTACCGTCTACTCGTGTCAGAAATTGTTAAGAAAACACTGAGTGTATGCTTAAAGCTTATTCTTTCCTCTCCACATGGATTACAACTCTCGAATTAATAGCAAATCCGTTTCACCGCATTGCTACCTACTACGTTCCTACTGCGCATGTCTCGTATTTGTATAAGCTTGTTGGTTTAGGGTATAATTTACAATGGCGGACCCTGATATTATCCAAAAGTTTGAACAACTAGGGCTACAAAAACACCTCAGAGAATGACCTTAATTCTTGCAGGTGTTAATGCCTTACACGGGGACTAACTAAATCCCCACAGTCTATTATATTCCACTAAAAACTTAACACGAATCTATTCCCAACTTTATACCCTGCGGCGCTCATTAAATATCACTTTCATAGAGAGAAACAACCAACAACGACACGAGACGGAGTTGTATTTTCTAAAGATTATTGAATGAAATTGATTAATTCCAGAACAAATGTCAAGTAATTTGATCGCAAAACAAGGTGAAAAAAGTAGTTCTCGATTTGATGGATTATGTTCAGTTCAATGAAAAAATCGGCAAAAGTGTGAAGGGCGATCAAGAAAGGTGTCGGGATAAAATCAAGCACTATTCTTAACATGAACGCGATTTTGTTCTAGATCATTTTTATTCGATCGGTGATCAGTACAATCTGATAATATCAATACAATTCATGGCTTATAAGCCTACAGCTCAATGAAAAATCACCAAAAGCGTAAAAGGCTGCATGGCCAAATAAGAACGGTGTCTGAATTAAAGAACTTTTAAAAAATTAATTTAAAAAGATTTTGATATCTGATCATCATCATCTGATAATATAAATTAAACACAAATATGAACTCAGCAATTAATAAGCACAAAACAAGGAGAACAATCTTGTGCAGTTCAAAAGGTGTTCAAAAATTTCTCTTTCGACTGGAAAATGATATTTCCTTTCCAAGGGGGACAACTTATGCAGACAAGAATCAAGTGAATCTTGCAAGACATCGGGTCGGATGTTGTCCAGCTCTAGAGTGACTCAATATACAAAGTTATATATGCTAGATATCTACACTAAAACCAAAGTTGATTAGTAATCTAGTAACATGCATATATACAGTAGAACCCATTTAATTGCTGCTTCATTAAACATTCTATTTAATCGAATAGGTTGTGACATGACAAAACCATTACTTGTCCCATATCTAAGTCTGGTTAAAAGGAGTAGTCTGGATAAATGCATACAATTGTCCTGGATTTAGGATATGTAATTAAGAGGTTTCCACTGTAGAACCTTTTTTGTGTCAACTATTAATTTTTGAGGGAAATGAATCAAGAAGACCTGTTACCAAAATAAGAAGTACCTCAACCGATTTTGAGTAAACTGTATTATTGACAAACTACGGTTATTGACAAACTTGGAAGTATATCGAAATAAATTTCGGCTCCACAAAAATAAAGAAGTTGTTATTCATAGATTAGCCTTGTGTTATATCATATATATATTCATCCTCGCTAAAACCAGGGGTATCTCTATCTGTATGATAGATATAACGCCTTTGGCTCACAAATAGAAACCGCGACGTCGTGAAGATGATATATATTCAGTACATGTCCCCATGGATATATCGCCTGCAATTTTCCAAAACGACTAACGTTTTTGATGATAATTGTATTGTCTTCTCTTTTGCACATTTGTTCACAATTATTTAGTCCCTCTCGTCCGACTAGTTCGTCGCGGTAGCATTGTATGCCAGGATCCTGGTTCTTTGTAAAGTTAGTTTTTTATTAAGGTTTAAAAGTTAGCTTTCGGTTATAGGTTGGATGATGGGATCTCTAATGGGGCCAATATTATAGTAGTAATATACACGATATAGGATTACAAGTCATATCATATTTGCTCATAGCCAAATAGTTTCAACCAATCGTCTGATAATAGTTTGTTGTGAATTAAAATATGTGAATCTGTTCTCATATTAATATGCCTATACGCAAACATGGTGAAAAGATAACAATTTCTCGTGTGTTTGAATAATCCTTATTAACGACACCGGAAGGTATACCTCTTTTCCTGGATTTAAAGGAAACTACCGAGGGTCAGCATATTTCGACATATATCTTTAATTGAAAAAGGATTACTCTCACCCCGACTCTACGATAAGAGAGACGATTACAATTTGGACATACCCTTTCCTGGACAGCAACATTTTAGAAGGACCCGCATGTGGCACGTATATTCTTGCCTAGTAGCATTTGCCAGATCCTGCGAATAATAACGATTGCAATGACCCAGTTGCACATTATTGAGAGAACAAAGAAGACCCTATCTGCGCACTGGACCGTGACTTCAGCTGATCAGCTAATGGGTTGTGTAATTTCACTTAGCTCTATGTATTAACTCATGAGACTATTTTGAACTGGTGATAGCTGGCATAGTTTTATACATATGTACTATATTTTCCCAATATTTAATGCTTGAATATTCGGAAAATATAGTACATATGTATAAATTATGCAAGTTATCACCAGTTCAATATGGTCTCCAGGGTTGAAAGATAGGACAAAGTGAAATTATACAATCCAGTAGCTGATCAGCTGAAGTCACGGGTCAGTGAACAGATATGATCCTATCTGTTCTCCCAGTCATGTGCAACTGAGCCTTAACACCAGAAATCATTATTGCAGAAATTTTCTCAAAGTCTGTGATAAATCTCGCAGACTAACGGCAAAATACAAAAAGATATCTGACGCTAACTTTCGTAACTTGTGTCCAATTTTGCTTAGGGCCGTTTTAAGGTCACAAATTTTACATATCCAAACTGTTCAAATGAAAAGTCACAATCAAAGTCTTGTCGCCATCATTGAAATCTGTTGGCTAGTTCTTGTAACAAACCAATTCGTGTTTGTTTTTGTCAATCCACGCCTGCTTGGAATAGGGCCTACTTAAGTTTTGAGATGGTGAAAACAGTGGAACTCTTCAACTTTGGACTCACAATTAGCTAGCTGTCTCGCGTGACATATGGTAGGGCCATACTGCCTAAGAAGTGACGAGACAACATTCTCACTGTTCATCGTTATCAAATTAATACGCTAAATTAGGTTTATAACGAAAGAGAAAACCAAATCAAGTATAATTTGCCACAGAATTGAAACTATAAATTCATACATTTGGGTATCTCTGACTCGAATTCTGGCTCTATTGAAACCTGTATGTATGGACTAAATTAATCTCCCCGCGCAGGAGACTACCAATTTCTTTGGCACTCCATTATGACCAAAAACATGCGTATTATAAGTCTGTCCATTTCAATTAGTCGTCTACTTTGGAGCTTGTCAAAATGTGTAGTTAACTCTGCATAAAGTTTCTTTTTTTGCATCGTGTAGAACAAACTGAACTTTACAAAACGACCACCATTACTCCGTGATATCGATAATATATCACGCTTGAAATAACTTTGCAATTCTCTCCATATAAAACTCAGGTACAGTTGTTTCATCTACTGGGCCTCAGTTACATAGGAAGACGCCATATGGTATTCGTGTTCCACTAGCATAAAGGTCATCAATGCCGAGTAAGGTCATAGAGGTTTGTGCGGTTTATCATTCGGCAATTTCACTGGGCATGGGATATAAGTGACACTCCCACGAGCCGCCCGTTACCCCTTTAGATGGCATCAGTGAACTACGTACCAGTGGGGATGACTACATCATCACGTGCCCCTATGTAATTGAGACCCAGTACATGAAACAACTGTATTGTAGTTTTATATGGAGAGAAATACAAAGTTATTTCAAGCGCGATGTACTATCACGGAGAAATGGTAGTCATTTTGTAGAGATCGGTTTGTTCTACACGACGCAGAATTTTTTTTGCAGAGTTACCTACTGATTTTTGGCAAGCCCCAAAGTAGACGACCAGTTAAAATAGACTATGATGGCCGAGAGGGGCCATCGCGTCTTTCATTTCTAATTTAACGCGATGGAGCGATGGAGCTATGCGATGGAACGATGGAGCTATGCGATGCGCGATGGAGCTATGCGATGGAGCGATGGAGCTATGCGATGAAAAGTCGCGCTATGCGATGCGCGATGAGGCTATGCGATGGAGCTATGCGATGCGCGATGGAGCTATGCGATGGAGCGATGGAGCTATGCGATGGAGCGATGGAGCTATGCGATAAAAAGTCGCGCTATGCGATGCGCGATGAGGCTATGCGATGGAGCTATGCGATGCGCGATGGAGCTATGCGATGGAGCGATGGAGCTATGCGATGGGGCTATGCGATGGAGCTATGCGATGGAGCTATGCGATGGAGCGATGGAGCTGGAGCTATGCGATGGAGCTATGGTGGAGCGATGGAGCTATGCGATGGAGCGATGGAGCGATGGAGCTATGCGATGGGGCTATGCGATGGAGCTATGCGATGGAGCTATGCTATGCGATGGAGCTATGCGATGGCGATGGATGCTATGCGATGGAGCGATGGAGCTATGCGATGGAGCGATGGAGCTATGCGATGAAAAGTCGCGCTATGCGATGCGCGATGAGGCTATGCGATGGAGCTATGCGATGCGCGATGGAGCTATGCGATGGAGCTATGCGATGGAGCGATGGAGCTATGCGATGGAGCGATGGGCTATGCGATAAAAAGTCGCGCTATACGATGCGCGATGAGGCTATGCGATGGAGCTATGCGATGCGCGATGGAGCTATGCATGGAGCGATGGAGCTATGCGATGGGGCTATGCGATGGAGCTATGCGATGGAGCTATGCGATGGAGCGATGGAGCTATGCGATGGAGCTGAGCGATGGAGCGATGGAGCTATGCGATGGAGCTATGCGATGGGGCTATGCGATGGAGCTATGCGATGGGGCTATGCGATGGAGCTATGCGATGGGGCTATGCGATGGGGCTATGCGATGAAAAGTCATTGCGCATGTTCGTTGAAAAACAGTCTTACAATGCGAAAACACAATCGCCAAAGTGAACAGAGAAATTAACAATTATTTTAAACATGAAAATTTCAATATGTGATCACGGTAGATAAGAACATTGCATTTCGGTTGGAGGTGTTCAAATGTATGCAGAAGATATTAAAACAACCAAACTTCAATTTCAAACGTTCACCGATGCGGTTTTACGTCACTTTTGAATACGAGCATTTATGGTATAAAACTACACGCTTAAAACTAAAGTATTGAAACTTACTCGTAAAGAGTTGAAATAACCCTTCAAGTGTGTCCACAGGGACAACACTTAAACGAGCAGTCCCTGTGAACACACTTAAAGAGTCATTTCAACACTTTACGAGTAAGTTTCAACACTCTAGTTTTAAGCGTGTAAGCTATTTACTACGCATGAAACACAGCTTTCTATGTTGATATGGAGAAATATTTTTTTTCGCTTCAAAGACGGGACAGCAAGAGGGTTTTTTCGCATGTAAACATGACATCTTCTTTCACCAGTGTGACACCGGAATAGGCTGGTAATTTTTTCTGCAGTGTAATGTGCTTATCTCGTGAATTTGCTGGCAACCAGTTCCGTTCCATTGCTTCGACAATTCCAAATTCACTGAGTTAGTAAACATATATGGGAGCTTTATAACGTACTTCTCGATTTTAGGCTTGAGTATGCTCATCAGCCGTGTAAACAAAATTATGTGATCTGCACGCCGCCATCAACGCTAGCCAATCAAGTCGACGTTTGCCATCCTTTGTATTTTTTAATCACAGGTCAAAAAGTTCCAAGATGTTTTCCCCTTTTCCTTGCAACGAACAGAATGAACTATATGTTTGCATTGAATAGTATATGACAAATGGGCCATTTTCAGGGTTTTGCATACCAGGTGTTCACGTAACACATTGACAGAATATCTTTAGAAAAAAACAACGTTAAAAGTGTGTAGGTGGGCAGGTATCTCACCGAAGGCATGTCGGCTATATCACAAGTTCATCGACTTCCCTCAGGGAAGATGGTGGACAGTATTTGTGAAAAGCAGAAGGCTGTACCGTAAACTTCTGCGGGGCTTAAGAACTATACGGATTTTATTCTCGGAGCATTATTTAGAATAACAGTATTGTGTACGTTAAAATGTGTCAAGGTCGTAAGCTTATACGTAAAAGTCGCCTATACTCCGCTAGTGCGGCTCTCGCACCAGAGATGTTCATGTAATTTTTCCGAACAGAATTTATTCCATCCTCCCATAACCGCTCCCCATTAAACAACCTCGTTCTACCCATCTTCACACAACAGGCTGATTATAACGTTTTGTCGCCTTGATATAATATGGCAGAATTATTGTTCCAAAACTGTAAGTTAAGCTATCCACCTGTACTGATCAACACTCGCTCAATGACATTTCTTTCATTCTCGCCTTTGCTTTATAGATTATGTATATAAAACTATATATTTTTAGAAAGCCTGTTTTCTAAGAATTCTAGACATGTTCATACGTTTAAACTTTGAATATAATTAAGTCTATCATTCATATTTGAACTTTGCTCTTCGTAAATTCTACCGATCATTTTCAAATGTCAATTTCAAGAAAAGTATCAAATATAATTGCGTGAAAATCGACAGCTCCATCTAGAAACGCGTCTCTCAGTTTTCTCGTTTTTTCTTAGTTTTCTCACTAGAGCCCCAAAACCGAAGAAATATCGTTAAACTTACCGAACACTGCTAAAGCGGAATATCTCGCTAAAGATTTGATAATTAAAAAAAAAAATGAAAGACGCGTTTCTAGGCCTCTATGCCATCCCAATTATGTCCAAATCTCGCCATTCTATGATGTACGGTTTTCGACAAATTTCGGTTTTTACCAGCGAAACCGGTCCAATTTAATATGCGATAAATCGAAAAAAGAGCCCAGCAGGTGATTATTCTACTGTGTTAGCCAAATATTCCCCGATAAAATCCTTCACTGACATGGATTACTCTTGTCACGCTCAAAGATATTGTATTGTTTGCTTCTTACTTTGCGCAATGACTTTTCATCGCATAGCTCCATCGCATAGCTCCATCGCATAGCCCCATCGCATAGCTCCATCGCATAGCTCCATCGCATAGCCCCATCGCATAGCCCCATCGCATAGCTCCATCGCATAGCCCCATCGCATAGCCCCATCGCATAGCTCCATCGCATAGCCCCATCGCATAGCCCCATCGCATAGCTCCATCGCATAGCCCCATCGCATAGCTCCATCGCATAGCCCCATCGCTCCATCGCTCCATCGCATAGCTCCATCGCATAGCTCCATCGCTCCATCGCATAGCTCCATCGCATAGCTCCATCGCGCATCGCATAGCTCCATCGCATAGCCTCATCGCGCATCGCACAGCGCGACTTTTTATCGCATAGCTCCATCGCTCCATCGCATAGCTCCATCGCGCATCGCATAGCTCCATCGTTCCATCGCATAGCTCCATCGCTCCATCGCTCCATCGCGTTAAATTAGAAATGAAAGACGCGATGGCCCCTCTCGGCCATCATAATAGACTGACTTTTAGTGGTAACTGTCGAACGTATAGGTCTTTAGATTATTGTCGGGGAAAATATTTTGTGGACGACGGCTGAATGACGGATCTGAAGTCTACACTTTGCCTATCGCCGTTTATGTCAGTCCAACGGGTTTGCATTATAAGCACTACCTTGTAGTACATAATATCTTCGGTTGAAGCTATAACAGATTGACCTCAATTATATATTTTTCCTTTTAACCTTTCCGGATCCTAAGCAATTTCTTATTGTTTTCTGTCGAAATTATGATGGTTCTGTTGAAACACTACCTAAATAAGCAATTCGGGCGGTATATCTTCTCTGTATAAAAAAAGACCTTTCTGTTTTCCGAAATTGAAATTAAATCTCAAAATCTTTGGACGTGTTTAAATTTGTCACCATCGTTCGTTCAGTTATCATAGGAAGATATGAGCGGCTGGTGCTTTGTGAATGGCACCTGAGTAAACTATTAATTATGAAAACCTTATTGCTGGAGTCAGAATTTATCAGGGGTTATTTATGATGTCTGCTGAGACTGTCCATGCGCTCAAATCGCACTCTGTGGTCATAGCGGTACAAATATACACGCTGGATTATAATTGTACCGTTATTGTGGAAATAAATGCTGCTTCTTGTCGACTGCAGCTGCGTAAAGGGACACTAAAAACATTTGGGGACAAACAATTCGGAAATAGATTTCATTTTCTCTGTTTTGTGCTGGTATATTGAATTCTTAGAACTCATTCATTCCGCAGCGATTGACAAGGAGATTGGCAAAATAGAAAAGATGCGATCGAGAAAATGATTCGGAGCACATGTGATGGCCTTTTTGTATCTCCATTGTTTGGAGAGCGCCAAATGCGAATTTCACCAGCTAGATATTCCTCGTTTCATCAGCGGGGTGTCGGTGTCATATAACACAATATGCTTTTATAATCATTGACTTAATGAACAATTTTCTAGTCAAACCGTCTTTAACATTACGGTTATTTGGCAGTTGCAGCTTTATTTGTCAGTTCAATCGATGAAAGTCACTTCAGTTCTCTCTAGTTTCCTTCTTGAAAGCAATTCTTAGTTTGAGACGCCGAATAGGTTCGGAGTTCCGTCTTCTGAATCTGACGTCGAGAGTTACCGATTGGCGCATCGTAGAGGGGCCACATCTCTCGGCGCAGCTTCAAGGACTCTGCTGGCATATCAAAGGTCTGTTAGCGAAGCTCTCTCAAAGTGCCTTCGCCACTGTAGAACAAAAGCAGGTGTTCTTCTTCACAAGGTGGTTTAGGAATTAGTTTATTCTGGAGTTCACTTTCACCTCTCCTTGTGTTTTAACAAACAGTAGAAAAGCAACCAAAAATCACAAGAACACGGCATTTCGGTAGAGTGGAGATTATACTCGTCTCCGGCTTAATTTGTATAGAGTGAATGGAAGCATGCGGGATGTCATTTGTCGAGGCTGGCGCTAATGCGAAGTTAAATGCTTTCTTTCAGTGATCCTTGCAGAACCTTGCTTCCACAGTTGCAGAATTGGTCAAATGCATTGAAATAATATTATATTGACGGTGTATAATATGCTTTGTCCCTGAAAAGAAACAACTTTAGCGAGTTCAAAGTTAGAGGAAACAAAAGTAGAATATATCGTCCATAAATGATATCACAGAACGGCAAAATGAAGCTTTGTTTCTGGGCATAGACCCCACAAATAGTGGTGCGGTGATGCGGATTTCTTTTTATTTTTACGAAAAAGACCATATTTAACCCTACCTGGCCTAAGTGGGGGGGGGGGGGCACTTTCCGCCCCCCCCCCACCTATTTTTTTTGTTTGCTCCTATCTCCGGAACGACAAACCATTGAGAGCTGAAACTCCGTGACTTTTTAGGTTAACATATTAGGGTCATTTTGAGCGTATTTGCATGACTCCCCAAGCAGAGGATCATGGGTAAATTCAAAATGACGTCCATGTGGGGTACCAGAAAAGTGATGTTTTCGTCATATTTCTTCATTTTTGTTGCTTTTCTGCATGGAAAAGTGGGCGAAATATATTTTATTTCATATCAGATTATTATTTACTAATTTATCATGCAGTTTTCTCGAGGAAAAAACCCCGAAAATTCTGACCGAAAAATCGTCAAAAAATGCTCTTTTTGGAAATGACGTCACTGTGACGTCATCAAGGCGGCCATCTTGGATTTTATTTACATATTCTTGTAGGGCTTGACCCAAAGATATAGTGTGGTAAGTTTCAGCCCTCTAGCCTTTGCGATAGCACCCCATTAGAAAGCAGTGTCAAAAAGGGCGACATCCGTTAGTCAGTCGTGTCGCCAAGGTCGACATCCGTTAGCCAGCAGTTTGACCAAGGCCGACGCCCATTAGGAAGCAGTGTCGCCAAGGCCGACATCTATTAGGCATTGGGGTCAAAAAAGTTGTCATCCGTTAGACATTTTTGTCCCCAGACCGACGGTAATACAGTAGGTGGCAATTTTACCAAGATCGACATCTTTCACGTATTTGAGAGCGGCACTCTTTAGGTAGCAGTGTCAACAAGAGCGATATCATTTAGACAGCAGTGTCGCGAAGATCGACCTAAGTTAGGCAGCAATATCGCCAGAACGAGTCCGATAGGCAGCAGTGTCGTCAAGAGCGACCTTCGTTAGGAAGCAGTGTCACAGAATCCGATATTCTTAAAGCATTTGTGTCGCCGAGACCGATCCATCAGGCAGCAGGTTTGTCCAGGTCGATACCCATTAGGCATTTCTGTCGTAAGACTGACATCACTTTTTGTAGCGTTGTCCCTAAAACTGACATCCGATAGGCATTTCTGTTGAATGAGCGACATACAGTTGGAAGCAGTGTTGCCAAGACCGAAATCCGTTATGCCACAGTGTCGACATTTTGTGGGTATTTGTGTAACAGAAACAGACATCTATTAAGGTGGTTCGGGACTCAAACAACGTTGCGACGTCATGGTCGTACAGCGTCATTTTCCACCTCCGACACGAAAGAGGCCAGCGAGGGGGAACAATTGACGTCACAGATCTCTGAAGATAATCGGGGTATGGATGTTCAAAACCCTGTACAAGAAAAAGTAGATCGGAGGCATGTTTTTTTTATAAATTAATCGACGCAATGTAGGAGATTCACTACTAAAATTGATGTAATAAGTCACCAGGCAAACTTTTCTCCTAAAATTGATTTTGTATTCGTAACACGTGATTCTTACAGTTCGAAAACTTGATTATATTTGAAATTTGTATATAAATGACATATTCACGATAACAATGCTGTTATAATCGTGAAGCCACCTGACCTTTTTACTTGAAAAGATGAAAGTTTCAAACATTGTGGTATTAGTGCGGCTTTACATGAGCAAAATAAATTTAGACTGATTTTGTCAAAAATCTACTGACATGTTGGTGTTTGGACGAGTACACAGAAAAATCTAGATCGAAGACCCCAATTTTTTTTAACGCTATTTTGCTTGATAACACCCCAGGTATCGGCAGTTAAAATATAATGGTAGGTCACCCGACAAAGTTTTGAGTCCTGAACCACCTTAAGCAACATTGTCGCCGATGCAGACATCTGTTAGGCAGTCGTGTCTTCAAGGTTCACATGCGTTATGCAGGAGCGTCGCCAAGAGATACATCCGTTAGGAAGCAGTGTCACCAAGACCGACATCTGTTAGGCATTGCTGTCGCCGATGCTGATATCCACTAAGCATTGCTAGACCGACAACCCTCAGGCAGCGGTGAAAATGTCTCCAAGACTGACATCCATTCCCCATATTTATCCCCTCCTCCACCGACATTAGGTGGCAGTGTCGCCAATGCCGACATACGTTAGATATTTCTGTACCCAGTAGGCAGCATTGAATAGTAGAAAGAAGAACCTTTAAGCCACAGACACCAGGAGCAGGGTGGGGCGGAGAGGGTTCGGGGATCATGATCAAGGCGAAAGAACAAAAAATTAGTCCGATCAGAATCATATATAGAACTGCCATGTTTAATCAGGTTAGGTATTTCTGTACCCAGTAGGCAGCATTGAATAGTAGAAAGAAGAACCTTTAAGTCACAGACATTAGGAGCAGGGTGGGGCGGAGAGGGTTCGGGGATCATGATCAAGGCGCAAGAACAAAAAATTAGTCCGATCAGAATCATATATAGAACTGCCATGTTTAATCAGGTGACTATAATTGGTAAAGAACCTAGAGAGAACCTAATGACTCATACTGTGAGCATTCTATACTGATCGGTATGCCAGTGCAGATGTATACTATTTACATGCAGCCGAGTATTTACATCGGTACTATTAAGAGGATGAGTATAAAGGGAGTGGACTCGATTTAAATTTTTTGACTACAGTGCGCATGCGTAAATTAGCTATCTTATTCAAGTATCTAAAGGCAAAAGACAATCAGTAAATTATTCCAACGACGCCATGATAACCTCATGCAAACGGAAGTTGGGTTGCAATATTTGTAATAGTCAAACCATGAAAATTATAGAAAGTGTGGAAGCAACTCTAATTATAACAATATAAGGGAAATATCCCTAAAACAATATATAGTGTAATGCATAGTTTATTGATCTATTTGTTATATGACATGTTAACGTAATATACATGAACACCCTTTCATGCATAAATATTCTCTATTCGTAAATATATACAAATTGTTAAATTTAAGTTTTACAATGTTCACAAAGCTGATTAAATACATGGGATTATGACGGCGACGTTTGTGGTGTTTTCAGCGGTCGTTGCGGCGACGAAGTATAACGCGTATTCTTTGGTGATATAGACTCCCAGGTAAACGAAGGTAAACCTATTCTAATGAAGATGACCAGACACCACATCAACATCAACTATCAAATCATTGAAGTTCTACAGACCCGTCTCATACCCCAATCCAGCACGAACAAGCGCCGTTTGCGTGAAGTCTACTTTGATTTATCAGCTGCACTCAAAAGCTCCATTCGGCTTAGATGAAAATGAATAATCACACATTGCTATTTTCGCTCATTGCCAGAAGGTAAGCTTATTTGTCAACTTCTGATACTTATGATATATCTCTCTGATGACACTAGCACTGTGTTTGTTCTTCAGGATCAATGTTCTTAACATCATCTATTTATTCATTGACTCAGATAATGTTTCTATTTCTCTCAGTCAACTGATCAAATAGACTTTTCTGTATCTTAATTCCGCTTCATCATAGTCTATATCGTATAACGTTTGTAGACGCTTAGTTCTTTCCACAATTTCATTATGAATATAATCGTTTTGAAGGGTTTGCCAATTTGTCACTTTATAATGATCTGTTTTACGTTAAGTTTTCTTCGTCTCTATTATGTAATCATCCTTGGCCATTTCATCCGATGCATCTTCATCAGATCCTTTGGCTTGATTAATACTGCTTTCTTTCCTCAATATCATAGCTATATGCTTGAGTAATAGGTTTGGCAAACATGTCTTTCCACAAATCACATTTAATACGCTTCTGCATATCAGTATATTTTTGACTATCTCCTTAGGGTGTATGCTTTCTTAATAGTCACTCTCTACATCAGACAACATCCCAAAATACCTGAGGTATTATAGTGGTGAGATCCTTTTGTAAACAAGTATGAAAATTGGCCTCTATCTTAAGGTCGTCTAGTATTAGTTTGTTACAGTGAGGTGAAAATATCCTTCATCTCCGAGGAATTGCAAACTCTATATCAGCGACTCGACCAATCATATCCTCGAGAAGGAGTTGCCATTTGCCGTAGCAGTGGATAGTTCGATATATTCTTCGATTCCTCCCGGTAGGACCCACAACAATGGGTATACCTCAAGTGTTGGTATATGTGTTGTTTCATCTTTGCTCAGTCTGTGCCGGAGTTTGGTTTGGTCTGGATGGATTGGCCGCGGATTGAATTCATATGTCGACGTGAAACGTCTAATTGGGAGAGTGTCTTGGAAAATATCGTACTCGTATAAGACATGGTAGAAGTAGTATAATTGATGTTTCCGCACTGAAAATATAACTAACAATGAGCTATATCAGGTGTATACATACGCCATCGTCTCTTAATGTAATATCTCATCACATGTTAGAAGAGGGCCGAGCGGACCTCCGGGATTAACAGTCCACCAGCAGAATCCTACCATAAATAGATACTAAATTGGGAATATATGTATAAGAAGTGGGGATAAGTTGAAAATCTGTCGACAAAAAAGCAACCATATCCCTGAGCACCTCACTTTCAGTCTAGAATACGTAGGATCCTAAGACGTAGCCTTGGTATCTTACCTACACTTTTATTGCAGATGATCATGTGAAAACTATGAATTAACCACACTGACTATAACACCGGCTTAAGCGGGATTAAATACGTTAGCCCGGGAGCTGTGATGACAGATCAACTCAAATAAGTAACTCTTCTGATGTTAACGGATGAGCATCGAGGGCTTCTGAGGGAGTAAATGCCTTAGCATGAGATAAACATGGTGAATGCAAGAATACCCAGAAAAACTGACCCGTTGTGCGGTAAATTTCCCACCAAGTCAACAAACTTACAAAAAATTGTCAAATGGCATGTACAGAGTTCGGGCCTCTGGGACGCACAGTCCACCAACAGAATCCTACCATGTACAGATAATAAAATGGCGATATATGCAGGAGGTGGCAAAAGTTTACCACGTTTGGCGATTAAAAAGCGACCATATGACTCCACAGGAACGCCTTCCTCGGTACCTCACTTTTGGACGAAAATACGGAGGATTCTAAGACGTAGTCTTGGTATCTCAACCGCACATGTTTTCATGTGGAACCACACGGCCTCTAGTAACGGCTTAAGCGGAATTTGATACGCTAGCTTGGAAGCTGTGATGACAGATCAGCTCAATAATTGACTCATCTGAGGTTTATGGATGAGCATCGAGGGCGTCTGATGGAGTCAAACGCCTCAACATAGTGTAAACATGGTAAATGCTAGAATACCTTGAAAAACTAATCTGTAATTCCCGATATCATGAGGTAAATTTCCCACCAAGACAACAAACCTAAATATATTTGTGAAATGACATGTGCAGAGGGCGGACCTCGGGTTTAACAGTCCATCAGCAGAGTCCTACATATATGCAGATAATAAATTGGTGAGATTTTCTTTTGGGGGACTAAAAGGAAGCCATATTAATCTACAGGATAATTTTCTTTCAATTTAAGGTCGAAAATAGTTTATTTATCATTGTTTAATATTTCCTATGCTGAAGAGATAGAATAGGGAGCAGCCGAACGAACCGCTGGGAACCACGCGTCGATGCACCTGCAACGAGAGGTTTTAAGGATTAGCTTCATTTTATTGCGGGAATGCGAATGGTTTTCTGCAATTGCGCCCAATTTATTCAGGATTCTTGCGAGAATGTGTCCGACTGAATGTGAAACTGAAGGATTAACAGATTACCAAACGACTGTCGTATGTTTGTTATACCAGAGTTTTTACAAGAGTACTACGTTATATCTGCTCCCACCAGATTTATGATCTGATTGTATTCACCCTAAATGTGTTAAACTGGGAGCCAAGCAACAACGCTAACGGAAACTTTCAATAACTGAATACGTACGTGCAATTTCTCACAAATTCGGAAAATAGTTATAGTTATTCCTTTTGTTCTAGTGTGGTTCTATATCAACTTTTAGTAATTATAGACCTATCTCTATTTTACTTTTAGAGTAAATTTCATAGAAACATGCTCACAAACATTTTTATGATTTTAGGACTACGTCTTCATAGGTCCATCTCCTTCATTCATTCTCCATTCTCTTTCTTTTTCTCGTTAGGAGCAGGATAGAAGCAGAAGTAGAGAGGAAGAGAAGCGGGCCCTCTCTCTCGTCGACTTTATGATAAAAGAGATGATTACAATTTCGACATCGTAAACTAGCCCTTTCGGGATAGTAATATTCCAGTGAAACCTGCATATGGCGTATACATATCTCGCCTGGTAGCATTTGCTAGATCCTGTGTTAAAGATGACTATTTTAATCAACGTCACAAAACATTGCTGCAAAAACTTATAAAACAGGGCTATACCACCAAGCGCCTCCACTCAAAGTTTCCCAAATTTGGCGATACATATCGCATGCGGATAGCAAAATACGAGCGTAGCGTGCAAGATCTATTTTTAATTTGTGTCTAATTCCGCTTAACCCGGGGCTAGGGGCCATATGGACCTATGTACTTCAAGATTCTCATGGTGTTCATGTGAATAGTCACAATCAAACCATTACTGAGGTACATCATTCTCTGGACAACGAATCTACAACGAAATCATATGGATTAAGAATACTAATCAGCGATACGGATTTTATATTTTTGGAATATCATGATGTCTTGCCGGCATCATTGAAAACTTTCTCTCTTGTAGGAAACTAGCCTATGTTCATGTATACTATGATTGTCTTTTTAAATCTGGTGCTAATACTGTTGTGTGGAATATGGAATAGGTCTTTGGATTATGGACGCGGATATTCTTTAATGGACGACGGCTGAATTATGAATGACGGACAAGACGCTCGTAATTCTCCTCCCGACCTGTTTTATTTAATTCCCTTTTCCAACAAAATTGCCGATTCCTGTCAAATTTGACCAGGTAGTCATTAGGTCAAAGATCAATGTCACTGTGGTATAAATATTAGGGAATTATCGAAATTCATTTTTTTGTTTGACTGGGTACATCAGTGAGAGACAGTATGCCAGGTACTGCAAATATCAAATTTGAAACATGTCGAAGGTCAATATCACAGTGGCACACCCAAACATGGGAATTATTGAAATGATTGCGCGATTACTCTAGCTGGAGGATGTATATTCAGGAATACATCACACTGATGGCAAACAAGAAACCTATCGAGGTCGCAAGTTCAATGGTCAAGGCCACTTGGGATAAAAAAAACGTCCACTAAAAATAACAATTTTGTGAGTGTATGCATTAGTGAATGCGAGGTGTCGTGTACCAATATTGAGGTCAAACTGTCAATGGTCAAGGTCACTGATCAAGGTCTCTGATCAGCAGCAAGTCACTCACTCTAACGCGTAAGACCCAAATTCCGTTCAATGACGTTGTCCATAGCACCAATTGGACTCTAGCTTAATGTTGAACACGTTGTATGCAAACCAGTTCGGCTTTAGAGCCTTTCATTCCCGTGAGACAGCTCTTGCAAAACTGATATTTTGATAAGTTTGATCAGGCTGTTGACGATGGCTTCTTGACGGGTGTACTTTTGATCGATTTAAGGAAAGCCTTCGGTTTGCTTGACCATGAACTATTTTTAAAGAAATTAGAGATTTACATGTGATCATGCTCAACCATTCAGGTTTTTACCTCATCTTAAAGTGAACGTAAAGGCTGCGACAACACACACACTGTGTGGAAGAACTATATTGAAAGTATCATTTGGCATAAACAAATATTTTTTTTGGTGACTTTTGCCCTTCCAAAAAAAAATTACCCAAACACCGGAATTATTGACTGGTGCAACAATCGACTGGGGTCGGCCACGTCATGCAGTAGCCTTGCGCCAATGAAAACGCTTGTACGTAGCACGTGATATTTGTTGTGGCATTGCTGTAACACGAGTTGTAATGGCGGGGGTGGAGAGCTCGGCTGTTTCAAGCATGTTTTGACTGTGTTGCGTGTCTCCACTCACTACTTTCGTCGACATCGGAGCGTTTTGGGTGATACAACGTCACTGCTCTGATGTGAGATAGCCAACTTGGCGGCGGCCGGGGAACAATAATACAACGGAGATAATTTCGTTCCTACTCGGTGCAAAAAAATCCCCAAAAATATTTGTTGCTGCTGTTTGATTTCAATGTAGTTCTTTCCCACAGAGTGCATGTTGCCTCAGCCTTTACGTTCACTTTAAGGATATCAGATAGTTCTGCGGCATTGCATGGAGTGCCACAAGGGTCTATTTCGGGTCCTCTTTTATTTCTAATTTTCTTTAATGACTTTCCATTGTAATGAAGTTACAGAAATAGACTCCATCATATCTTCATCTGAAAAGACAAGTGGTGTAGTTGAAGCTCATCTAAATACTGAATATATGAGTGCAGCAGTTTTGCCTACAAAAGTTAGGTTCTCTATATCTCTTATATAGCTATATTGCGTATATTTAGATATATTTTGGTGTGATCATTTCATCATGGCGTCGTTAGAATACTTCACTCATATCTTATGTCTGAAGATACTTAAATAAGATAGCCTCAATATAGCTAAATTGCGATTGCGCGTTGTAGTTATCAAAATTCAAAATCGATATATCTCACCTTATAGGCATCCTCTCCAATAACATCCATGTAAATTCACGGCGAAATAGTATACATCTGCACTGGTATAGCAATCAAATATGACCGACAATTCTGTATAGTATGTGATTAAACATGACTGATGCATATATGGTTCTGATTGGTCGATTTTTTTTGCTCTTGCACCTTGATTCTCGAAACGGTTTTACAAATCAATCCTCCTTCTACAATTTCTCCTCCTCTTGAAGACTCCCTTTCTCACTAATGCAGTGTAGCAAAGGCAGTGACATCGTGTGGTCAAGGCTGATATCCGTTAATCAACAACTTTTCCCCCTCCAAATCCTGCTCTTGATTCTTCTCCTCCTGCTCCTCCCTCTACTTCTGCTTCTATCATGCTCCTAATGCTCTTCGCTCTTCTCCTGCTCCTCTTGATTGGAGGCTCATTTTTTTCACTCTCTGTTAGGCAGTGGTTTCGTCAAGGTTGCTATCCTTTAAGCAACAGTACTGCCAAAAGTGACATCCATTGGACACCAGTATCGCCAAGAGCGGCATCCGTTAGACAATACAGTGTCACAAAGCCCGATATATCGATAGGAATTTGTATTGGCGAGACAGAAGATGGACGTTTTTGTCCACAGACCAATATATACATTAGGCAGCTGTGTTGCCAAGGCAGACATCTGTTAGACAACCGTGTCACGACTTACATCCATTAAGCAGCCGTGTCACCAAGAATGACATATTTTAAGTATTGTTGCCTCCGAGACCGACATCCATTGGGCAGTACTACCGCCAAGACCGACCACCGTTAGGCAACAGTGTTGACAAAGCCGACAGTCGGTGACTCCGATGCGTACATCCATACTGTGTCATCTCAGAATTCCGTTTACATGTAAAGAAAGTGAAAGTTCTCGCTAACATAAGCCAGTTACTTAAGGCAAGGTCCGTTGTAAATGTAGAAAAAAACACACGATGACCTTATCTTCGAAACTATTATCACCCAGATATTGAATGAAATTCCGAGCCGTTTTCAGAAGGAGACTCATTGCGGATGCGCATGCCTGCGTCGGTTTAAACAAGCACTTTTTGATGTTGACCAACCCAGTGCTCCAAAACTACCACAGTTATGTGAATTCAGAAATGCAGCCTGGCAATCGTTTGATCACAATACTAAGATATGGATATCATTGGCTAGTTTAACCTTATCTGGAATGATGGAGGGAATTATGTACCTCCCATACCAATGGAGGGAATTATGTACCTCCCCATACCAAGGGAGGGAATTATGTACGTCCTCATATCAAACTCACAGTCACAGCTCCGGAACGAAGAAATCAAGAGAGCTGAAACTTTCTGACTCTTCCGTGAATCTTATTGGCGTTATTATGAGACTACATGTATTTCCATAATTTCCGTAGGTACAAAGAATCCTGGGGATATTCAAAATGGCGGCCACGTGATGTCATCGGAAAGTCGTGTTCGGTCATTTTTATGCATTTTGTGAAATATTGATTTTTTAGCCACCATACTTTCACTTTCTCGGTGGGTGGTAGCCCCATATCCTCTTGCAAGTGACCCTCGGTTTTCATGATGGACCTGTGCGTGGGGGTCGCCCTTCATTTCAAGCGATAGTAAGGTATACTGTTCATAGATCGCCATGGCTGTTTTCCTGATGCCGGGGCGCATTTTGCTGCAGCGTGAGTATTGATAGCTGCTCTCAAAATACGATCCCAGAAGGTAGGTTCTGCCTCACTTTCCTCGGACGTACGCTGACTATGAGGTCAAGCTCTCCATATCACTAGAGAGACTCTCAGCAATCTCTGTTTCGGTATCAGTCGATGTACTCTCATCAGTCTCTGTATCGGGTTCTTGTGCCTCGGAGTCTTCAATCCCATGTATATTTTTCACGTGTCGCATCATATCGTATCGTTCGCACTTAGAGCAAGTATAAGCCATGCTGACGGTTGAACGTCGACTGTGCGTGTTTTGGGAATACGCTTGCATTTATAGACAGTAACGCCCATCAACTCTTAGCTTAACACTTCAACGCCCTGGTGAACTAGCTCAGAAGTTCTGATTTTCATGGAATTGCTACCAATACATCGAAATGCAGTGACGCCGTCAACGCCCTTCGTTACGCCTTAACGCCCGTCTCAGCGCCCTAGCGCCCTATCTTTACGCCTTAACGCCCGTCTCAGCGCCTTAACGAGCGATAAAGGGGATTTTGAGGACGATTGACCTTTGACCCCTGTGGACACCCATACCTGGTGCACTCGCATCCTGGTGTACCCTATGCCCTACGGGCTATAGGGTACAGGGTGCACCAGCGATGGCTCTGATGCTCTATACTTGAAACTGGTTGCAATGTAAATACATTGTAATATGAAAGTCCCAAGTAAAAATGTAGAAAATTAATAATTGACAATCTTTGACCTTGACCTATGGTGACCTACTTACCTGGAAATGTAGCTTAACTAATCCCTGAATAGACCTAAGGCATGACCATTAGCATTTGGAGTAGTTATTTGTCAAAATATGCAACTAATTTCAAGCTGTCCAACTTCATACAATTTTGCCTGTTTTTAGCGCAATAAAAAGATCATTTTTGAAAATGCGTCAAAAACAGTTCTGTGCCACAGTCTCAATAATAATAAACTCCACTTGTTTAGACCTATTATAGACTTGGGTACTTCTTGGTTTCCATTTGAATCCAGTTAGGTTAAGAAAGTCACATTGGTATGGTATCTGCAGCGAGTTTTCCTACAGGTGGTCACGTTTTAGACAGGCGTCAGATTTCGTGACCTTTTGACCTCTGGTGACCTACATAATTGGCATATTAGCATATAACAGATACCAAAATATAGAGGATCGGATTACTAACATTTCGAGTGGTCAAATGTCACTATATCACCATCACTTGCAAAGTTATTCAACTTTTATATTTCCCCTACCCCAAAATCTGGTCTCTCAGATTGGACTCCGGTGTCCATCTTTAAGAGGTGATTACTACATTTAAGCTGTGAGTCCCGGATTGCTTTCAAAGTTTTTTGCATCTATGGATATAGGACTTCCAAAAAATCAAAACGAGAATTTGCTACCCCAGGGGATTTGGGAATACGCTTGCATTTATAGACAGTAACGCCCATCAACGCTTCAACACCCTGGTGAACTAGCTCAAAAGCTCTGATTTTCATGGAATTGCCACCAATACATCGAAATGCAGTGCCGCCGTCAACGCCCGTCGTTACGCCTTAACGCCCGTCTCAACGCCTTAACGCCCTATATTTACGCCTTAACGCCCGGCTCAGCGCCTTAACGAGCGATGAAGGGGATTTGGAGGACGATTGACCTTTGACCCCTGCGGACACCCATACCTGGTGCACTCGCATCCTGGTGTACTCTATGCTCTACGGGCTATAGGCTACAGGGTGCACCAGCGATGGCTCTGATGCTCTATACTTGAAACTGGTTGCAATGTAAATACATTGTAATATGAAAGTCCCAAGTAAAAATGTAGAAAATTAATAATTGACAATCTTTGACCTTGACCTCTGGTGACCTAATTACCTCGAAATGTAGCTTAACTAATCACTGAATAGACCTAAGACATGGCCATTAGCATTTGGAGTAGTTATTTCTCAAAATATGCAATTAATTTCAAGCTGTCCAACTTCATAAAATTTTGCCTGTTTTTAGCGCAATAAAAAAACCATTCTTGAAAATACGTCAAAAACAGTTCTGTGCCACAGTCTAAATAATAATAAACTCCACTTGTTTCGACTTATTATAGATTTGGGTACTTCTTGGCTTCCATTTGAACTCATTTACGTTAAGAAAATCCCATTGGTATGGTATCTGCAGCGAGTTTTCCTACAGGTGGTCACGTTTTAGTCAGGGTTCAAATTTCGTGACCTTTTGACCTCTGGTGACCTACATAATTGACACATTAGCATATAACAGATACCAAAATATAGAGGATCAGATTACCAACATTTCGAGTGGCCAAATGTCACTATATCGCCATTACTTGCAAACTTATTTAACTTTATATTTCCCCTACCCCCAAATCTGGTCCCTCAGATTGGACTCGGGTGTCCATCTTTAAGAGGTGATTACTACCATTAAGCTGTGAGTCCCGGATTGCTTTTAAAGGTTTCTTTCATCTATGGATATAGGGCTTCCAAAAAAACATAATGAGAATTTGCCACCCCAGGTGGTACCGATATTTGGTCTGGCTCATGGACTAAAAGGTGGACTTCTTAGCCACCATACTTGTTCCAACAATTTGTGCATGCAAACTAGAAGTCGTATTTTAACTGTGTTCAATTTCCAGTGCCACTTGTTTTGACAAAGCTATTTCCGAGATTCCATTTCATGACTTTTTAGGTCAGGTTTTTGTAAAACATAAACAGTTATACTGTCATACTGTCCTACCACCACCGGCATGATGAGTATAG
>JAVTVY010011952.1:0-51359 GCA_036873755.1 Hanleya hanleyi
GTAATATTATAAGATTGTAAGCCGTAGTGTTGACGTATTTTTAGCCAGGAAAACCGATTTATTTCCCAGTGTACGGGGTTTTTCACACTACCGTACCATAATCTTATGGGTTTAAAATGGATAAAATTATTAAAATAATGGCTTAGTCGAGCGCTAGGCTTGTAAATTTTTTTAAATACTACACTATGAATTGTCTGAGTTCAACTTGCAATAAAATTTATACGGGCACTGACATTTATTGTAAAATCACAGCCATTTATAATTGTAAAAGAAACACAAATTACCCTCAAAAAACCTCTAAGCCATATAATAATAATAATAAACATAATCTATAGGTGTTGTACCATGTTAATAGGATCAGTCTAGCATCTGTACCACCCTAGGGTCGAGTGTTTATTGTCCCGTGTATCTCCGCAAGAAAACAACAAAGAAAAATGGCGGCTCCAGGATGGTGCGGGGACGACCTTTCCCCATCACGGCGTCGACCGTAGCGCCATCTGCACACATTGACGCAAGGGAGACAACTCGTGTGGGCCAAGGATATGGAAATAGCCGTGTTGGAGCTAGGGGAGTGACTACTGGTCCAGTGAGATCGAGTGAGGTATCAATGTGAAGCCTATGTGAGGGGGCATGTAATGGGCTGGGTGTGGGGTTGAACTAGCGTCATTCTGCGCATGCGCGGTGGCCGAAGGGTATGAAAATAGCCGTTTTGGAGCTAGCGAAGCCAATAATGGTCCAATGGGGTCGAGTGAGGTATCAAAGTGAAGCTTATGTGAAGGGGCATCTGACTGAACTAGCGGCTTGGGCGTTGTCATCAATCTGCGCATGCGCGGTGGCCGAAGGTTATGGAAATAGCCGTGTTGGCAGCTAGCGAAGCCAATAATGGTGCAATGGGATCGAGTGAGGTATCAAAGTGAAGCTTAGGTGAAGGGGTATCTGACTGGACTAGCGGCTTGGGCGTTGTCACCATTCTGCGCATGCGCGGTGGCCCAAGGGTATGGAAATAGCCGTGTTGGGAGCTAGGGGAGTTACTACTGGTCCAGTGGGGTCGAGTGAGGTATCAAAGTGAAGCTTAGGTGAAGGGGCATCTGACTGGACTAGCGGATTTGAAATAGCGTCATTCTGCGCATGCGCGGTGGCCCAAGGGTATGGAAATAGCCGTGTTGGGAGCTAGCGAAGCCAATAATGGTGCAATGGGGTCGTATGAGGTATCAAAGTGAAGCCTAGGTGAAGGGGCATCTGACTGGACTAGTGGGTGTGAACTAGCGTCATTCTGCGCATGCGCATAGACGTTTTGGAGCTAGCGAAGACAATAATGGTCCGATGGGGTCGAGTGAGGTATCAAAGTGAAGCTTAGATGAAGGGGCATCTAATGGGTTGGGTGTGAAACATTTTAAATTCTTAATTGTTTTACAGTGCAGGCACAAATGACACACAGATGTAGCGTCGTCGCAAATGTTCTGAAGTATATTTTATCTTGGAGCGCGCCAGTCTACAAAAATTGCATTGTCAATCTTAATTATTTTTCTAGAACAGGGTACGAATTTTTTTTATTACGATGAAATTAGCAAGAATCGGTATATATATATATTTTGCCTGGCCGGTATTTTTGTCATTCATCATTATGGCAGCGCCCGCAAAGGAGCTCGCTTTCTTTCAACTGACGTCTGATGTGATTCTCATGGTGTATGATCATGAATTGCAGCTCATCAAAGAACATCCTATAGAAGTGAAGTTATGTTTAAGTTTACCAGGCTGGACTCTATTAACACGGTTGTTACAGGGAAAAGAGCCCGAAGTGGATTTTATGCATGTGGGACTCGGTGTATACCTGCGGAGTGGTAGAGATGATTCTTTTTTTCCGCGGCTAGAACAGTGTGGGGGTGCCGCTATTCTACTGCGGCCGGCATTATGGCAAGCGCTGAAAGCTATTATCACCGATGTCCACGATGTACTCTACCCTGAGGCCAATTCTCTAGCTACCCGTACGCTTACCCCGGATTGTACGCTATTATTATACCCCCAACGCGTGGAGCTGATCGATGACGATAGCCGATGTTGGTGTACGTCTGAACCCGCGCGTGTCTCTTTATCGCCGGAAGGCTGGATTACCTTGAAACGTGTGTTATGCGGTGATCTCGACGGGGATAGCATTCACCTGTGTGACGATGTCTACATTTTCCGCGGACCTTATTTTGCGCGACTTCTGTGTCTCAAGCGAGGGGGATTTACTCTGGACCCCGATCTATGGACGGCTTTGCAACAAGTAGTGCCCATGGTGGATAAAATACTCTCTCCACAGGAGCAGCAGCCTCTCACAGAATAGTACCTGACCCTATAAATACGAGGGATGAGACAGAGTGTGTGTCATTCACCGTTCGACATTTAGAGCAAGCATGTCAACCTACCTACGAGCCATCCTGCCTCTTACACCCAGTGTGGGGTTATACGTCTATCAAGATAAAGTCACCCTGGTGAAAGACGATGAAGCTATTTACTGGGCGCCCGCTGAGATGCTATCGAATACGGTGACGCTACAGCGTGATGGCTGGACTAAATTTAAACGGGTGTTGAGCGGTGAGTTGGACGGAGACCTCATCCACCTGGACAATGCCATCTACGTATATTCCGTACCTCCCCTCTTCATACGTCTGGGCCGCTACCAAGAGCCTACGCGAAGTATCCTCCTAAGCCCCTCTGTGTGGTCAGCCTTGGAGAAAGTAGTGCCTATTGTGGACCAGTTGTTTACACCGGACGACCGATCACCCGACCAATTGGCGTGGGTTCGTGCTATGGAAGACGCGCTGGCTGAACCTTATGAAAAAAAACATGATGATGATGATACAGCCGGGGAAAGTACTATATCTATAGAATGCACAGAGGCTAGAGTGACAGTGTCACCTGATGAAGCGACCCACACACATGACGGCGACCCAGAACGATGAAGGGTAAGAAGAAGCCCGTGATGAAGCGGTCCCGAACGGGGAAAAAGGAGAAAAAGGAGTCTACAGTGATTAACAAGGTGTTAACCGATTTGTATTACAGCCCTACCAGTCCAGCCGCGTATAGCGCTGTGGGGGCGCTATCTCGAGCTGCCCATTCTCAAGGCATCAGTCGAACTGAAGTTCGAGACTGGTTAAAAACCCAAGACACCTATAGTTTACATCGAGCAGCTAGACGCCATTTTCGCCGTAACCGAGTCATCGTAGGCGGTATAGACGCGCAATGGCAGGCGGATTTAGTGGACATGAGTCGCTTTGCACCTCACAATGATGGACATCGGTACATATTGACCTGTATCGATATTTTATCCAAGTATGCCTGGGTACTACCCATTCGCACCAAAACAGGAGAGAATCTAATAGCAGCATTCCAGCAGATTTTCAAGACGGGGCGCAAACCTCTTTATTTACAAACGGATGAAGGCACGGAATTTCTCAACCGACCCTTTCAAGCCTTTCTTAAGAAACAGAAGGTATTTTTCTTTCATACGTACAACGAGACGAAAGCTTCTGTGGTGGAACGCTTCAATCGTACCTTCAAAGGCCGAATGTACAAGTATTTTACCGCCCAAAACACTCGACGGTACATCGATGTATTACCTCAACTGGTGCAAGGGTACAATCGCGCCTATCATCGCAGTATCCAGCGAGCTCCCCGTGATGTGACAGAACGCAACGAACATCAAGTGCGTGCTACGCTGTACTCATCCAGTCCATCACTCACGGCACCCCGTTACAAACGTGGAGATGTGGTACGGATCAGTAAAGTGAAAGGTCAATTTGAGAAAAGTTACTTGCCCAACTGGAGTGACGAGCACTTTGTCATCGTTCGCCATAAACCTCGACAGCCACACGTCTATCAACTGGAAGATCTACAAGGAGAGAGACTGCAAGGCACGTTTTACGAGGCAGAATTACAACCCATAGTGAAAACACCGAAAGACTACTACACGGTGGAAAAGATTTTGAAAACGGAACATCGACGTGGCATCCCCTATCATCTCGTCAAATGGCAAGGATGGCCTCGTTCGTTTAATTCCTGGGTGTCCGGCCGTGACATGAAACGTCTATAAATTCTAACCCCTATCATCACCAGCCTTCAGTGTAGGATTGTACCATGGATAGTACACGTCTACCCTTACTATTACGAACTCGAAAAGCACAAGTGGGTACTCTAGTGTGTGTAGTAGTGGTTCTGGGTACGTTATTTACAGGCGTGTTCTACGATTTGACGACCGTGATATCCTGTTTGAACACCCTGCGTTCCACATCTCCGTCATCCACCACTTCCACCACGACGACCACGACGCTGCCTACGCCAGCCAAGACGTCAAAGGTTCGCCACGTATCAACCCAGACACCCACCACACCGCCGTCTACACCGTCTACTCCAGCCATCACCACTACGTTACCCTTTGCCCGCTACATCGACCTATCCACGACGACGACGTCCCGTACTACTACCACGACTCCACGTCATCCTCCGCCGTCATCCCTAAGAAGCGACGATCCTTCCACCCCATCACCACCACCACCAACACCTAGTACCACCAACACCACCACGCTGCTAAACATATTTGCAGTGGATCCCCGTGAATCACAACGTTTACCACGACAACGGTACCCATTGGACTACGATCCCCGGTGGGATCCCCGACAACGGTGGTGGGCTTCTAACCGTCGAGCGCAAATCACCAAATAAAAAAATAAAAAAATAAAAAAAACTATGGATCCTCGGTGGCAGCATCCTTTCACGTGTCTCATCGCTGGACCGACAGGGTCGGGAAAAACACACTTCGTTCAACGTCTCATCCAACACGGGTCAGCCCTCATTTCACCGCCTCTAGCTCGCATTCTGTGGTGTTATGGAGCTTGGCAACCCGCGTACGAGGAACTGGCCCGTGTCCCGGGACTCACCTTAGTGGAAGGCTTACCCCCTGAGGATACACGCCAAGACACCTTGGTGGTGGTGGGCGATCTCATGACGGAAACGGACAGTCGAATCACCCGTCTCTTTACCAAAGGAAGCCATCATCGTCGGTTGAGCATCATCTACATCGTACAGAATCTCTTCAGTAAGAACAAAGAGCACAGGAACATTAGTTTGAATGCTCAGTATGTGGTGTTATTCAAAAACCCCAGAGACACTTCACAAATTACCCACCTGGCCCAACAGATGTACCCTAAAAACACGGCCTTTGTACGAGAAGCCTTTGAAGATGCTACCCAACCCGCTCACGGGTATCTACTCATCGACTTGAAACAAGACACGCCCTCTACCCTTCGATTGCGTACCCTCATTTTTCCCGGCGAGGTGCAGACGGTGTACACACCCAAATAAAAAAAGAAAAAAGAGTAAAGATAAAAGAAGAAGACAACGCACTCTAGCCGTCATTCATCATCATGTCTGCACGGATACGCAAGCACGCGCCGGCCCTGCGCGTATTACGCAGCGCGCCACCGGAGGTGGGCCGGGCCCTGGTGCGCGGAGCGGATGCGGACTTGGTACGGTGTTTGTGTGAAGTGGCCCATAATGTGTTAAAAGGCAATGTTCCACTCAGTCCTCTGCAGAAAGGGAAATTGCAACGGCACAAGGCGGGTCTCCGAACGTTGGTGAAGAAGACGGGCAGTGTCAAGAAAAAGAAACAGGTGTTACAGCGAGGTGGATTTCTCGGCGCACTCCTCGCCCCCTTAGCCGCTACTGTACTGGGCCCGTTACTAGGCTCCATCTTGGGACGCTAACATGGAACATACGAAAAAATGATGCTGGTCGAACCTCGACTGTTACAGAGTTTGCAATCACCCTATCCCGTACCGGCCACAGTGCAACAACTCCAGTCTCTGGATGAAGAGATGAATAGTATACTGCAACGTCGACTCCCCGATCACGAGAAAATTCAACTCTACCATCATACGCTGAACCGGTACCAGACGTTTATGGATCAATATAGAGGGGGAGTAGTAGTACCCCACCACTACCTACCACCACAACGCCTACACTCCCATCCCCACCACCACCACCGTCATCCTCTGCCTCACCTGAGCTGGAACAGGAAGTGTTGGCCAGTGTGCCTAAAGCCTTCAAGACCAAGGCGCGTTTATTGTTGGACCGGGTGAAACAGAATGCCGATATGGGTTGGAACGCTGAAGGAAAACTGCTGATTCGAAACCAAGTGGTGCCGGGGTCTCATATGACCGATTTGATCAACGATATGGTACGTTCTCGCAAACACTCTAATCCACCGGGCTGGGAAGCCTTTGCTCAGGGGTTAAAAGACACACACACCCCTCAAGAATTGGTAGGAAATCGTGAACGCTGGAAGTGGATGCAAGCACCCTCTCGACGTCTCCCCCATACCTGGGAACGTGAATGGCAACCGCACACGCCACCCAAAACACCCTCACGGCGGGATCGTTCTTTTCACCCCTATGCCACCTCTATACCGACGGCCACAACACCACCGCCACGACGATCACGACGCCGAGGTAAGGCGCCCAAGGCCTGGGAATCCTACTAAGGGCACCCTACTAATAACTCCTATAAAAACCCGGTGCAGAAGCCAGAACAACTCAGTCGTCGTCATGTTTTACCTGACGTTGCCCAGTAATAGCTCACTCGACGTGTTTCCTGACAACACCTTGACCAAGTATGTCACTCAATTACCCCAACCGTTACATTTACCTGGACGATGGGAATGTGGACTGGTGGATATTCAATACCCTTACTCATGGTACAACGTACAAGACCGAGAAGTATGGTACGAAGTGACCTACGAAGATAAAATCTACAGACTGACTCTCCCCCAAGGCCAATACGATACGCCCCAGAAGTTCAGTGAGGGTCTGAATGCCTTGTTGGAGTACAAGGCCCTAAAGGAGAGCACGGATAGTGCAACACGCCTGATAACCTTTCGCTTCAAGAAAAACGTGTTCTTCGATGTCAACGTACACAACGACAAGAGCTCTATCATGCTGAGCCCTAACGTGGCTGTGAAACTCAGTCCTACACTACAGCAAATGTTACGGCTGCCTGAGCGCGTCTACAAGGGTCCCACCATTGACAACGGTACCCATTTGATGGATATGAAAGTAGGTATGTACGGACTGTACGTCTACTCGGACGCAGTGGACAGCCATATTGTGGGTGATGTGAACACACCTCTGTTACGGGTGGTGCCCATTAGCAAGACGTATGGCGATCAAGTCACCGAGAGTTTCAACCATATAATGTACCTGCCCGTACGACATACCGATATCAACACGATCACGATGGATATAAGAGATGACACGGGACGCCCGATCCCATTCGAACGAGGAAAAGTGGTGCTGACACTTGCTTTCCGACAAGCCCGCTCTCCTCACTTCGTATAATGTACGTGCCTTACCAGTGCCATACGCCCAGCTATGCCGACTACTACAAGAAACAAACGGGCGGAGGCTTGCCCATGTTTAGCGGTGCACGCATGCAACGAGGTCACGGATTGGGAAACATACTGGGCAGCATTGTGAAAACGTTTTTACCCTTGGTGACACGGGGTGTGAAAGCGGTGGGGAAACAAGCGGTACGCAGTGGATTGCGCGTGGCCGGTGATGTGATGGGAGGCACAGCACCCCGACAAGCCTTGAAACGACGGGCTAAAGAAGCCGGCGGCGTCTTGATCGCCAAAGCCCTTAAAAGACAAAGGCCGACACACCCAAGATTCATTCAACGTCCAACACACCGACGACGCACACCCCAGAGGAGGACTAAGACCAGGACGAAGAATAAGAACAAGAAGAGAAGTAGTAGGAGAGACATCTTCGCATAATGGCATTCATTCACTCCGAGTCGTGTCCGTCTACCAACAGTGAATTGGATTTGTGGACTATTCCACCCACCCAAACCAGTGTAGCCGAAGGACGTTGGGTAGAACATCGACCCCTGGCTAGCCTGACGGGGATGGGCCCCGTGGAATTTACCATTGAAAACAAAGATACGGCCTACCTGGATTTAGCCCACACGTACTTGTACGTGAAAGCCAAAATAATGAACAACGACGCGACGCCCATAGCGGACGATGCGGTAGTAGGCCCGGTGAATCTTTGGCTGCACTCCTTGTTCCAACAGGTGGATATAGGTCTGAACGATAAACTCATCAGTACGTCCACCAATACGTACCCGTACCGAGCCTACATGGAGACGCTGTTGTCGTACGGTGAAGATGCCAAAAAATCACACTTACAAGCTGAGCTGTACTTCAAGGATTCACCCGGAAACATGAACACCTTGCTCGGTGCCAATACTGGGTTCACCGACCGCCAAAGAATGGCAGCCCAAAGCAAGTCCATCGATATGATGGGACGACTGCACGCCGATCTGTTCATGCAAGACCGCTACATGATGAACGGTGTATCCATCAAGATCAAGTTGATCCGTTCCTTACCCGCGTTCGCCTTAATGGCCGGTGGGGAGGGGGGTGTCGACTACAACATCGTCATTGAAGATGCAGCCCTGTTTGTCCGTACGGTAGATTTGCAACAGGGCGTGTTGCTGAGTCACATGGAAGGCTTATCGAAAAAACCAGCCCAGTACCCCATCCGACGCGTACAGACCAAGGTGTTCTCTGTGCCAACAGGTACGATGATGACCAACCGTGAAAATTTATTTCTAGGGGATCTGCCTAAACGTCTTACCCTGGCGTGTGTGACCAACACCACTTTCAATGGAAATTGGGCTGAGAATCCGTTCAACTTTCAACATTTCAACATCAACTTTGTGGCACTGCACGTGGCCGGCCATCAAATTCCAGCCCGTCCATTACAACCGGACTTTAAAAACCAAAACTATGTGCGGACCTACCTGAACCTGTTTACAGCCACAGGACAAAACAACCAGGACGAAGGCAATACCATCAGTCGACAAGACTTTAGCCATGGGTACACATTGTTCGCCTTTGACCTCACCCCCACCTTGGAACACGATCATCAACTGGCTTTGCTCAAGAAAGGAAACCTACGGTTGGAACTGCGTTTCGCCACCCCTCTAGTCAACACCATTAACGTGATTTGCTACGCCGAGTTTGATAACGTCATCAGCGTGGATCAGCAAAGAAACGTGCTGTGTGACTACGCCAGCTAAGAGTCATGGATACAGAGCAGCTGATGAGCATACTCCAGCGAGATCCGAAGATCCCCTTTCGAGGTGTGTTTCCACGCAATGTGTTTCCCACCCACTCCACCACCCCAGCAGCCTACATCCTGAATACAGACACGAGGAGTCGACCCGGTGAACATTGGATAGCTGTGTACGTGGACACCCTAGGCCAAGGCGAATACTTTGATTCCTACGGACTTGCACCCCTACATGCCGATTTGGTGAAATTCATGGACGTCTCTACTACAGAGTGGCGTTGGAATACTCAAAGATTACAAGGACCCTTGAGTAGTGTGTGCGGACAGTACTGTGTGTTTTATCTCACTCACCGGAGTAGAGGACATTCTATGCCCACCATTGTACATATGTTTGATGATTATTGTCAAGCCGAAGACCGTGATGTCCTCGTCTATGACTGGACAGCCTCTCGTTTTAATGTGCATGCGCCATTTCTCTGGTTAACTTAAAAATGTACTGCGCGCGCGCGCAGGCCACTTGTTTATTATTATCACGTTATATTGTTATGACGTTGTTGTTCTGACGTTCATTGATGTTGTTGAATAAATTGATGAAAAAACACAAAAAATGATTTGACTTTTTTATATTTAAGTCAACAAGAAGGGTTACTGAATAGGTACAAATAGAATACAGGGTACAAATAGTAGGGTTAAGGTACAAAAAAAGTTCTGCCAGGAGTAGGATTCGAACCTACGACAGCAATCGCCGACCAGCACTTAATACTGGCGCCTTAGACCACTCGGCCATCCTGACTTTTACATTTGTGTATCAACAGTTATAGTTCGACATTGTTTTTACAAGTCCAAGTAGGTGGTGCTCACACCGTCGGCCAACACTTTTCGTTTGGGATAAAAGAAAGTAAAGGCGTCTCGTTGCTGAATGTACGTCCGCATCTGGTGATCCACCACTCGAAATCCTCGGTTAGTGCCACTCGCACTGGCCTGGCTTTGCAGCACGTTCAAGTACAAGGCTTTGTCGATGTTGGGATCGCGCCGGCTCACCCCTTTGCAGCTAAACTTATTTTCGTCTTCGTCTCCTCCGTAACAGTAATACGTCTTGGAGGAGAGACCAATCATAGCATCCCCACTCCACTCCAGCTTGAACAGGCCCGGCGTACGCTTATCGTACTGGTAATGGTCACGTCGAGGTAGCCACTGGTCCCGTTCCGCTTCATACTGGGTACGTAACTCCGGTTTCACCAGGCACTCCCAATCCGCATTAGAGACGGCCATGTAGGCCGAGTCGGTATCCATTTCCATGAGTTGCCAGTCTGATGGATTAAAATAGACACCCATGAAGTCATAGAGAAACTGCAGCATCCTCAGCTTGGCCACCTGGTATACCATACATCCAATCTGCAGGGGTAAGTTGTACCGGATAGTCTTCTTGGCTGAAGTGACTTCATAGGTGTCGTCATCGATGACCTCCACGGACCGAAACAGAGGAGAATTGACTTTTTTGCGGACTTGGGCAGTAGTACAAATGTTCACGTTGACGTGCTTATCCTGGTTCGTAACTGTTTTTCCGTAATAACCATTGCCAGTGAGCTTCCAACATTCACCGATGATGGCCTCACTCGGGTATTCATCACCTTGACGACGGGCCGACGTGACGAGGTCGGCATTCTCCGCAAAACAAGCCTCGGGCACGTACTGTATCACTTGATATATTTGGGTAATTTCCAAACCGTGGTTCATGTACCACTGCAGTGGTTCATGTACCACTGCAGTAAGGGTGCCCAGCAAGATTTTCTCGGCCCACATACTACCAATCAACATCCGTCGAGGTTGAGGCAAACACTCGTGTTGCTCCGCATAGGTCCTCATGGTGTCCCCAATATCCGCCCGACCCACCAGCGTGTTCTTAAAGATGGGAGGGCACTGGGCGAAGAGAGGCTTGAGAGTGTCGGGAACATGGAGGTCGCATTCCACAAAGCCGTAGAGGTCCCCCGAACGAATGGCGTCCAACATCTGTGGCAGACTCAGCAGTCGCCGATGACTCAAGGGGTACTCACGTTCTTTTAGGAAACGTCGTAAATGGGGTAGGGCCTGGCACATCGTGTGAAATTCACACTCCCACATTTCAATCAGATGGTATCCTCTCTCTTTCACATAATCACCGTTCGCCACCACTTCTTCGCGTAATTCTTGCGGTGTTTTTCCACGTCGCTCGTTGAAGCGTCCAGCGCTGAAATGGCATTCGTGGCCGTGCCAATAGCAACCGTAAAATTGGAATACGGTGGGTGTGCTACCCACCAGGGCAAACCCATCGACGGGAAGTCGACGATCTCCTATGCGCTTCTCTGTGGCGTTGGTCTGGTGTCGTATATAAATCGCCCGTCGATAGGCTTCCCAATCCAACCACTGATCAGCCAGATGCTTGTAGGGTGTACGTTGCGGTGTAAAATGCCGATCTTCCGCCAACCAACGTGTATAATGACCGCTGGGCATGGGTTGGGCCAGCGACCACAGGTACAAGGCATTCGCATCGAAACCGATGATCTTAGCACAGGGTTTTCCACTGGGGAGAGTAGTGACGTCCTTCTCGTGATAACGGTGAAAAATAAGACTCGGGCCGCCCACAATGTTCTGCTTTAGACAATCATGCATGTCTGCATCTTTTTGCTGTATCAGCGAGAAGTACGTAGCACACTCTTGAAAAAGATGGCGAAGCGCCAGACCCGGTAAACTCAAGCACTCCTTGAAGATGTCGACGTGCATTTGGCGACGAAAGAGTTGCACCATTTTCTCGGCCGCTTCCAGGAAAGGAACCACATCTAGGTTATTATACCATATCAGGAAATCTCGCAAGGTGTGCATATGTTCATCGTTCCATACCTGCTGTAGTTCCCGGTACGTGTCTTCCGGACATTCCACTTGCTTCAAATCATCAAAGAAGGCGTGCCGGGGTGGCAACTGTGTTTCCTGCAAACGGTCGAGCGATGATATATACGTGTAAGGGAACCTCCCTTTGGTTTGTGCACAGTTATAGGCCTTGACCCACTGATCATAGCTACAATTAGGAGCTAAGTAGTTCCGTACATCCAGGAAATGCAGTGACGTGGTAGTGAGGGCCATATGATTATTGATCTTCTTGATCACGGACTTGATGGTATTCGACTGGGCCAAGTAAGGGTAGAGAAATTCCTTCACCATGTTAAGATCGTATCGTCCCGAGTTGAAGCCGAGTACCGGTAACTGGCCTAGGTATTGTAGGAAGCGCACTTTCAATTTCTCCGCATACGGTTTCGGTAAAGGCACATCCTGCGACTGCAGAGGCTGCGACTGCAGGGGCTCCGACTCGGGCTCGACTCGGACTCTTCATCGTCGCTGAACGCTACACCGGGTATAGGAATGCGGTCGTCCAGTTGGTCCAGTACGTCCTGGAACTTGGCCACCAACAATTCCGTACTAGCCGCACTGACTTGCTCTAAATACTCCATCATGCGGGTGATCAACTCATGGGATTCCCCCGTGGACACGAAACACACCGGTGCAGCGTCATAGCCAGGTACGTTGCTGGAAATACTGACACTCAGAGGAATATGGCGCTGCGTCCACTGCGTTTTCGCTGAAAACATGTCCATGGGCTCCAACAGGGCCTCAAAATCGTAACACGCCCGGTAGGGAAAATAACGGTCCGCCTCCGGTATCATCACACCCTCATCGGCCAGTTCCTGGAAAATAGTAGGCGTATTATGATACACTCCACCCGGATATACTCGCTTGACACTGTTGTCACAGATTTTCTCGTGACGATGTAAGTCGGTAAGACTTTTTAAACACCCGATGGCATTGGGCACAACTGAAAGACTGAGCGTACTGGCTCATATTGGAGATCAGCGAAAAATGACTCACGCCATTGTCGTCGAACACATTGACTTTCATCGTAGCAGCATACCGTTCTGTTGAACGACGAACCAATTCAGCCACAAATGTATCCTCCTCCTCGCATCGTAATCGGTATACAAAGATATTGATGTTGAACAGTGTTTCCACGTCATCCAAATTCTTGAACGGCACTCCACGGAAGTGCCGCTTATCCAAGTCTTGCTGCTGAAAATACTATTCCCAATAGTCATTGGCCACTCTGTCACAACCCTGGGGGTCACACTCGTCCACATGCACGGCCAAACACCGAAACAGACATTTCCGGTCTTTGTAGGGCCCATTTCTCCCTGCTGTTAATGCATACAGGCCTTTTCGACGAAGCAACCACGGAGGGAGTAGTACAGGAGCACCGATAGGATGATCTCTCATTTTCGTGACGAAAAATGTGACGTTGGTCACCATTTCCACAAGCCATTGGGTATTGGGGCGTTGCAACCGGGCCCATTCCAATGGATCCAACGTAGTCAATTGGTCGATGAGTGGCTCCAGAGAAATCGCATCCGTCACCGTGAACGGCTGATCAAACACATAGGTATTATTGCTGAGATAATAATACCGCAGCTGGTCCGTCTCCTTGTGCCGTAAAATGTACCCGAATGTCATATTCAACTTGAACGCTGTCACCTGATCTTTGAAAATATTCTCGGCATAGGTAGACAGATACGTGAGGTCCTGCAGTCGAAAGTTATACAAGTCCAATAGACGACGGTCACGGTGAAAACAATGGCGTATGGTAGCCCAGTGACGTTGATAAATGTCCCTGACACGCTCGTCTTCAGGCAAGACTTCAACCGGAGGTGCTGCTGGGTCCCAGGGAAAATCTTCTCCACGTCTCATGCTTTTCGTCTCATACAAGCGGATAGGCAAGCAAACAGGCAGGAAAGGCTGGCAGGCGGATCAGGTAAGTCAGATTGAATACACCCCTACCCTAAAAATCGACTCCTTTTATACGTTTTTCTACAATCCGCCATCTTGTACCCATCACCCACCATCCACCCACAGGCCGCCATCTTGTACCCATCACCCACCATCCACCCACATGCCGCCATCTTGTACCCATCACCCACCATCCACCCACAGGCCGCCATCTTGTACCCATCACCCACCATCCACCCACAGGCCGCCATCTTGTACCCATCACCCACCATCCACCCACAGGCCGCCATCTTGTACCCATCACCCACCATCCACCCACAGGCCGCCATCTTGTACCCATCACCCACCATCCACCCACATGCCGCCATCTTGTACCCATCACCCACCATCCACCCACATGCCGCCATCTTGTACCCATCACCCACCATCCACCCACAGGCCGCCATCTTGTACCCATCACCCACCATCCACCCACAGGCCGCCATCTTGCACCCATCACCCACCATCCACCCACAGGCCGCCATCTTGTACCCATCACCCACCATCCACCCACAGGCCGCCATCTTGTACCCATCACCCACCATCCACCCACATGCCGCCATCTTGTACCCATCACCCACCATCCACCCACATGCCGCCATCTTGTACCCATCACCCACCATCCACCCACAGGCCGCCATCTTGTACCCATCACCCACCATCCACCCACAGGCCGCCATCTTGTACCCATCACCCACCATCCACCCACAGGCCGCCATCTTGTATCCATCACCCACCATCCACCCACATGCCGCCATCTTGTACCCATCACCCACCATCCACCCACATGCCGCCATCTTGTACCCATCACCCACCATCCACCACACCCCACGTGACCACAATACTCGCTTCTGATTGGCTGATGCGTGACGTCACAAAGGTCATATGCAAATTTCTGAGGTCAATAGGGTGTTAAAGACGCTTTGTATACTACTCATGGGGTAAACATGCATGGTAAATGCAAGAATACACAGAAAAACTATTCTGTAATGCCATCACACTCACATTGAAAATCCACTTTCTAAACTATTACCCGTGCGTATGCTCACAATATATCGCCGAACAAGATGGAGTCAGGAGTGGGATTCGAACCCACGCTCGCATGCGCAGACTAGCACTTAGAACTGGCGCCTTGAACCACTCGGCCATCCTGACACAGTTGGTCATAACGCTCAAACATAGAAATATGCGCAAAGTATATGGACGATATCTAAAAGAGGAATTCCCGCCTTAAGGTCCGTACAATCGGAACTGGCACAAACTGGTTCAGATCGGTTTGAACCAGATTGAGGTGGTTGCGCTTAAAAAAAATCGCCAGTTTGCGCGCTATAAAAGGGAGCGTTCAGACCGTTTCAGCAGACACTCATTCCATCACTCACGCCACGATGTTCACCTGAACCACCTGCTCGAAGTCATTTGCACGCTTGTGTGACATAAAACGACATTTGATCGCCTGGATAGTTTACACCGTCATGAACGGTTACTCCATGAGGCACACAGGCAGCAATGTGGGGACTGTGAACAACGATTCAAACTACACAGCCAGTTGAGATCTCACCAACGATTAATCCGTGGACATGCACGCTTGAGGGACCGTGGAGATTGACCCCATCCATGAGTTTACTATCCATGGTCATGTTGTCGAATATACATGTTCGATCTGCAGAAAGTGATCTAATCGTAACGATAAGTTTCGGCGACATGAAAGATCACTTCATAAGGCACCCAGCCATGAATGCCAGCAACTAATCTCCCATCACCTGACCGGTCCCGACAAGTGCTTAATTAACGCTTACATCTTGCCCGATCGCCCAATGTTGGCCCACCTCAACCCATTTGACGGCCTGTTCAGGCCGTTTTTTCACTCCCCCCGAAAATCTTAGTGTTACATCCACCCCAGCCTGTCAAGTGACTTTTTCTGTATGCATCATGTTGCTCTGGCAACCCCGTCACAGAAAATAACCTTTGTCTCGGATGTAACCTCGACCGGACGTGACGTCTTTCATTCACATCGCCCTCAAACACATTTTTCACGCCCCCCACAGAAATACTACCAGCATTTTCACTCTATATACTACTATCGCACTCACCAAAACATGTTGAAACTATTGGCCCCCGAACTGATGACGTCACAGGAATCCCCAGACAAGCTCCTACTTGTCAAGATGTGACAATATGCATAGGTCAATTAATTTTGAAGTGACTGGGGAGTGTTAGAGGTATGACTGACAAAGGTAAAATGTCAATAACCTGCGATATATAGTTACCCAACTTACCGGACATCATCGGAGATTACCGGAGGATGACAACAAGCGTAAAAGTATTGACCTCGGCATGGGCTACTTTTTGTATGCATAAGTAGACGTGACCTTATCACCGCGGCGGTCATGTGACTGGAAATGCCGGAACTAGCGGCCATGACCTGTCAAAATTAGGTCAATATGCGCTTTTCTACCAGTTCTCTATCACGGGTTAATTTTGACGAAAATGCTTTCGCCTGCCCCTCAAGCGTGCATGTCCAAGGAATACATGTTGGTGAGATCTCAACAAGCTGTGTAGTCTAAAACAAAAGTTGTAGTCTAAAACGGTGTGAAAACCTTCTCCCTCGGGCGGAAACGTTTTCACCCGGGTGAGAAGGTTTTCACCCCTGCGAAAACTAAAGAAATAAACCTAAAAAAACAAAAAATGAAACCTAGAAGTAAAAAAAATACATTCAAAACTAACAAAAATATAGCATGTCGTCTATGGGCCACCGTACATCTTTCATAATGCAGGTCTGTACACCACGTAGCAGCTCTACCTGCACATGTGGGCATAACAGCTATTACTCGAACAGTCCGGTTAAAATAACAGCCAACCTTTTGATATAACAGCCAATGAACGGACGGCGTTACAGCGTGCTTCGCCATGTTCACATCCAAGCCGAGTTTATGAGAATACACTATATGGAGCGATCTCTTGATGTCGAGGAGGTAATGACACGTGGACGTCTCTCCGGTCAAAACATTCACGGATACTTACAACTGAGTTCAAAGTGAATGAAATGTACGATACATTGCCTGGCTAATTTGCTCAAATATGGCTACATTAAAAGAGATGTCGTGAGGACATCAATGTGATTCCGTTTGATTACCTCTTTAAAATTGCGACTGGTCTTAAAACTATGCCAAACTTCTATTCTAACATGGTACGGCTTTGTCAGATGAACCATGGCTAGACATGTTGGTTGACCCCCACTTTTTATTGGCAAAGTTAAGCAATGTTTCAGAAAACTATTGAGACATTTTGAAGAAGATGACACTTTAACTTCTTAGAAAATAGGTGCTTCTCTGTGAAACTTCAGACAATCTTCATGGAATTTCTGTCTAATCCCATATATAAGGGTATGGTAAAATCATTAAATGATCATAAGTAGACGCTACGCAAACCCGGATTGTGCAAAAATAAGCCTGCTGATTCCTCAATTTTATCCTTTATTTTGAATGTTGAAGGTCTACCTCTTGTAAAAATATATGAAAATGACATTTTATTTTCGAATTGTCTGGAACCTAACACATAATTATAGTAAAGTCTTCGTGGTATATGCAAGGCTTGAAAACGGAAATATAGCGGTTTCTACGTCGATTATACAATTATACTCAGTTGTTGTGTACAGGAGTTCATAGTTAATGTGACTGATATACCCGGTCAATAACCTGGCGTAAAGTGAACTGGTTTTACAAGTGCTTAGTCACTGAGAGCGATGTCCCTTACACTGTTCTCATGGCTGAGAATGAGACACTACAGATCGAAAACGTCAATTTTGTGTTATTGTTTTTTTTTCTAGTTTTACTCGTTTAGGCCGAACAATTGCTCACCTCTTGATGTATGGTGAAAAGAGACGAGTTCATTTTAAGTCCATTTGCGAAGGTAAAACGAGGAAATTGTACACATAATTTTGCTGGGGGGAGATAGGAGGTGAGAAGAGCTGGAATGCAAATTTTACTGCACAGAGAGCAGAAAAACCACTGAGATAATGCTAAAAAGAGGAGGCAATAAAGTTAAAGATGGACTAAGGTGGCTGATCCATCTCCGTTAGAAGGCCGGCACTCCACCAAGAGCAGATAAAAATCACGGGCAAAAGATGGGTGCGCAATACTTAATGTCAGATTTGTGATTATCCTGCACCAATAAATCGCAAGTAGTAGAAAAAGGGATATTCCCGCACATTGATCATTGATATTTGCATATTATTGAATCAAATGACCGAAAGTGAACTTAGACCATGCGCATGCCCACATCACACATCGAAAATTGCAATGCGCAGGTTCAAGGAACACTTCCGGTCAAGTAATCGAAAGTGACGTCCACAAAGTTCAGAGGCCAATGTGCTGGAATTTCTCTTTGTCAGAACAAGTCAGATGGAATAAGGAATAAGCGTGTCTGAACAAGTCTGAATATGTTGATGTGTGTGTATATCAGTCACCCCAAGCGGACGTCTTTATTGTGCACATACAGTGCACAGACAATGGTAAGCTTGGTAGGCTTCTATAGTAAGGTGGGGTGCCCAGTAGCTCGAGACTGGCTTTCTGGCTCGGGGACATCAGTGTTTCACCCAATGAGACTCCTAGAGGTTAAAATGAAGTAAATGACGTCACTTCCGCCAAAGGTGGATGTTCGTGGTAAGCATATCCAGCATATTCCGCTTTAAATGCTCAGTTGTGTTATTACTGGATAGTATCATAACTAACTTTTATTGTGTTTCGCTTACTTAGTAAGTCTCGATTAATTTCTGAAAAAAGTGACAGTCGCGAGCCTGTGTTCTGTTCAGGACACAATCAAACGATGATACCCACGTGACCAGCTCAGACGGTTGAAAAGTGCTCGTCTCAGAAGACAGTTTGCGTTCTCAAAAATCATTTGGACAGGAGTGTGAGTAGTAGTATAAGAGCATTATAGACCTTATTGACCTACTTTTTAGAGGTCATTTGGGGAGGATTTGAGGAGGAGAGGTCAAGTGCACTATAGTTCCGGCAGAATGACCAAAAGCTACCTCCAACACAGAAGAGTTCCAATTGTTGGAGGGAATGTATTCAGAATGTATTCATCCGCGGTGATGCGGTCTGGGAGCGATTTTGGCGGTGATTCGGTCTCGGGAAAAAGCTTCCGCGGAGAAAAAGTAGTCCCTAGATAAAATGGTCGGATGGGGTCGAGTGAGGTATCAAAATGAAGCATTCGTGAAGGGGCATCTAATGGGCTGGGTGTGGGGTTGACATATCGGCATTCTGCGCATGCGCGGTGGCCCAAGGGTATGGAAATAGACGTTTTGGAGCTAGGGGATCTACTAATGGTCCAATGGGGTCGAGTGAGGTATCAAAGTGAAGCCTATGTGAGGGGGCATCTGATGGGCTGGGTGTGGGGTTGAACTATCGGCATTCTGCGCATGCGCGGTGGCCCAAGGGTATGAAAATAGCCGTTTTGGAATGTAGGGGAGCCCCTAATGGTCCAATGGGGTCGAGTGAGGTATCAAAGTGAAGCCTATGTGAAGGGGCATCTCATGGGCTGGGTGTGGGGTTGAACTATCGGCATTCTGCGCATGCGCGGTGGCCCAAGGGTATGAAAATAGCCGTTTTGGGCTGTAGGGGAGCCCCTAATGGTCCAATGGGGTCGAGTGAGGTATCAAAGTGAAGCATTCGTGAAGGGGCATCTGATGGGCTGGGTGTGCGGTAGGAATATCATTCTGCGCATGCGCAGACGCAATGCGGAGCTCTCGTCCAATCAGAAGCGAGTATTTCAAATCCGTCACAGAGCTCTCAGCCAATCAGAAGCGAGTATTTTGACCCGGTGCATTATGGGCCATATCCAAGATGGCGGCACGTATGTTCAAGATGGCGGCACATCCGGTGTCGAAAACCGGCCATTTCGCCGGGATGTGGTCACCTAGTGTCGAAAACTGGACCCTGTATGCGTTCCGCTAGCCGTTTTGGAGCTAGGGGAGCCACTAATGGTCCAATGGAGTTGTATGAGGTATCCATGTGAAGCCTAGGTGAAGGGGCATCCAGTCATGGGTGGGTGCATGTAAAATTTTTCCTGAAAAAAAAGCAAATAAAAAACGGAACACGGACTTTATCGAAAAATCCGAGAAAATACCTATATGGGGTATGGGGGGTATATAGATCGCCGGGCTTAACGGGGCTTGCCTATCAATAGAGTTATCTCCCCCTAGTTCCAGGGTGGGTGTATGTAAAAATTTTCCTGAAAAAATACGGAACACGGACTTTATCCTAAATTACGGGAAAATGCCTATATGGTGTATGGGGGGTACAGGACCATCCTGGGAAACCTACTTCTCGACATTTGCGGTATAGGTTGTGGGGTCTCGTTTTCTTAGTCTCGTCATTTAGAACACGATAGGAAGTGTCCCGGCGCGAAACGGTGAATTTTTTGGAAAAGTACGATATAACCCTATATAGTCCCATACTGGGGGTATAGGACCGATGTTTGTCCCCCTGGGAAACCCACTTCTCGACATTTGCGGTAGGGTTGTGGGGTCTCGTTTTCTTAGTCTCGTCAAGACAAACATGATAGGAAGTGTCCCGGAGCGAATCGGTGAAATTTTTGAAAAAGTTCGATGAGCCCCATATAGACCCATATAGTCCCATACTGGGGTATAGGACCAATGTTTGTCCCACTGGGAAACCTACTTCTCTACATTTGCGGTAGGGTTGTTTGGCTTTATTTTCTTAGTCTCGACATTTAGAACATGATAGGAAGTGTCCCGGAGCGAATCGGTGAAATTTTTTTAAAAAGTCACCGAGGTCTGTATATAGGCCTGGCATGTACATATACTACATGTACTACATGTACATGTATAGCGCGGTGGCCAAAGGGTATGGAAATAGACGTTTTGGAGTCTAGGTGAGTCCCTAATGGTCCAATGGGGTCGAGTGAGGTCTTATTTTGAAGCTCTCGTGGAGGAGCACTTGACTACACTAATGGTTCGTACGTTGTCAATACTATGCGCATGCGCAGACTGGCCCGTAGTATAGAAAGCAGGCATTTTGGGGGGGTATGTGGGTGTGTGTTTGGGTTAGAGATGGGCTATTCACGGTTCGAATGGGTCGTGTGATGTATCCATGTGAAGCCTATGTGAGGGAGCCCCTGCTGGCGTGGGTATGGGGTTGAAATATCGTCATTCTGCGCATGTGCAGCCTGGCCGTAGTATGGAAATAGACGTTTTGGGGGTCTAGCCGAGCCCCTCATGGGCCTATTGGGTCGAGTGAGGTATCCATGTGAAGGCTAGATATGAGGGCTAGACTAATTATATATTCTGTATTATACAATCGGATAGCGGTTGTCGTGAATAACAACAAGTTCAGCAATGTTTATATAGTTTATTATCCCCAACGTTACATCATACCCAGGCTGGGGGAGCCGCCCTGGGTATGTTTAGTATGTTAACAGCAAAACAAATTGAAATATCAAACACCATGTTTTATTATTTAACGCACCGTCACATTAGGTACAAGTGTTTACTGAGCTCAAGTCAACGTTCAGCATGTAGACATAGAGAGTATGTGCGGCACGTTATGGTATTCATCAGTGCGCGGGTGACGCATTCAACCGATGGCGGTGGTCGGTCAGCTTGGTCAGGAAAAACGTGATATTGGTTACCCTCTCTACCACCCATTGTATGTTGGGGCGTTGACGATGTGCCCATCTCAAGGGTTCCACGGTGTCCAGTATCTCCAGCATCGTCTCTAGTGACCTCCGGTTAATGATGGTGAACGGCTGGTCAGACACATAGATATTATTGCCGGGATAATAATACCGTAACTGGCCCGTCTTTTTGTGACGTAAGATGTACCCGAAAGCGACATTCAATTTGAAGGCCGTAGTTTGATCTTTGAAGATGGCTTCCACGTAGCTGCGTAGACGGGTGCGGCTGGTCAGTGGAAATTGTAAATATCTTGAATAGGGCCATGAGGGTGGAAACAGTGCCGTGTCATGGACCAATGGCGCCGATCGATGTCACTCACTGGATGGTTGTCCTGTAAGAGATCGCCCAGAAAATGTTCGATGTTGTCAGGCGTATGACTCGAAACCGTAACGCTGGGGTCCGGCTGGATATCCAGGCTCTTCTGAACTGTGGGTATAGGCGGGCTCTCCTTCATCGCATCACCAGCGGCGTTCGTCTCCCCGGGCTTATCTTCACTGGGTCTGACCTTCCGCGGCTCCTCTTCAGTAGGAAGTTGTCGCTCATGCCATGGTACCGGGGCATGAATCAACCGTTGGTGTCGCAGCAACTGCCTGCGTCGTTTGAAGCGTTTACCACAATCCTCGCATGGACGCTTGCGTGGCCCATGAATTGAACGTTCGTGGCGCAGTAACTGATCCTCCCGATTAAATGACCCTGCGCCGGTTATACAAGTATACCGTGCATCGTTGTGGGTGGAGGCCTCGTGGCGTCGAAAATTATCTAGACGAGTAAACTGCTTCTGAAAAGTTGTGCAAGTGAACATCTTGGTGGAATCGCCCAGAAAATGTTCGATGTTGTCAGGCGTATGACTCTGTACCGGGGCATGAATCAACCGTTGGTGTCGCAGCAACTGACTGCGTCGTTTGAAGAGTTGACCACAATCCTCGCATGGACGCTTGGGTGGCCCATGAATTGAACGTTCGTGGCGCAGTAAATGATCCTCCCGATTAAATGACCGTGCGCAGGTTATACAAGTATACAACCCATCGTTGTGGGTGGAGGCCTCGTGGCGTCGTAAATTATCAAGACGAGTAAACTGCTTCTGGCAAGTTGTGCAAATGAACATCTTGGTGGTTGACAGAGTGTCTGATGAAACGGCAAGGCCGCTTCCCTTTTATAGCACGCTAGCTGGTAATCTATTTTTAGCACACTCTACCCCAAGTCGAGGATCGAGACTGGTGTACTGGTGTACGACTGAGCCGCATTGAAGACCCTCATACATACCCCAATGCAGGCGCAGACGCGAAGTGCTCGGATGATAGACACGGACGTCACCGATCCGAAAAGGCACGGACTTTACCGAAAAGACACGGACTTTACCGAAAAGACACGGACGTACCCGAAAAGACACGAAGGTGAACGCCATTGTGGGAAACCCCCACAGACAGGTTATTACATGCATTCCTATGATGTTCACAGGTTATTCACGCATAATAAAAGGATTGATCTGTAATCTATGTTGTTGTTGTTCTCTTTTTTTAACCCATTAGTACGTATCACGGACTAACCCGACCTCAGAATACACGTCTCAGTACGAGACCTCTAGGCGCGCATGTGTGACCTGGTCTATAAAACACGTCTCAGTACGAGTAGTAGCGAAAGTGGGCATTTTTTAGCAGTGAAGGATGTTACTTGGTGTAGAGATGGACCATCCGCGGTACGAATGCGTCGTGTGAGGTGTCATCTTGTAGCAACGCCCACCAACGCTATTCTTAATGCTTCAACGCTGTGGTGAAATAGCTCAGAAGCTCTGATATTCCATGGAATTGTCACTAATTCTTCGAAATGCAGTGACGCCCGTCAACTCCCGTCGTTACACCTTAACACGCTAACATAACGCCATGATATAGACCGGAGAGAGAACAACAACAGCAACAACAACAAGGATGACACATGAGAGAACAACAACAAGAAGAAGTCTTTTTTTCATATAGTTTATTCTCCCCAATGTTACATCATACCCACGCTGGGGGAGCCGCGTTGGGTATATTTACAATTCAAGAAGATTCTTGTCCAATCAGAGGTCACCATTTGCATCTGTCACATTCGTTCCTGTCCGTTAGATGTATTCTCGGCTACTCTTGTCCAAGCAGAAGTCGCCATTTCAGAAAGTTCCATCTTCGGCCATGTTCGCTCTCGACCGTTTGTTCTAATCGTCATCGGGCAGGCCAGGATATCGTTGAGGAAACATATCCTCAGATAGTTGTTTGCGCATTCTGAGTATCTATCAGTGTATGGGTGAATACTTTCATCCGATGGGGATGGTGGGTCAGTTTAACCACGAAAAACGTAACATTGGTGACCCTCTCTACTATCCACTTGGTGTTGGGACGCTATTCACAGGCCCATTCCAAGGGATCCACAGTGTCCAGTTGGGCCAGCATACGCCTGACAACAACGAACATTTTCTGGAAGATGCGGTGGATGTTCCCAGCGATCTCTTACCCGAAGATCATCCAGTGAGTGAGATGTATCGACGCCATTGGTCCATGATCCGACACTGCTTCCACCGTCATCGCCCTATGTTGGACTTGTACAATTTCCGACTGACCGACGTCGCCCGTCTACGCAGCTACGTGGAAGCCATCTTCAATGACCAACCTACGTCCTTCACATTAAATGTAGCATTTGGGTACATCTTATGCCATAAGATGACGCGTGAATTGTGCTATTTCTATTCCAGTGCCATCAACCCAGTGTACGACCATCCTTTCACAATCACCAATCGGGCGTCGCTAGAGACGATGCTGGCCCAACTGGACACTATGGATCCTTTGGAATGGGCCTATGAACAGCGTCCCAACACCAAGTGGATAGTGGAGAGGGTCACCAATGTTACGTTCTTCGTGGTTAAACTGACCCACCATCCCCATCGGATGAAAGTATTCACCCATACACTGATAGATACTCAGAATGCGCAAACAACTATCTGAGGATATGTTTCCTCAACGATATCCTGGCCTGCCCGATGACGATTAGAACAAACGGTCGAGAGGGAACATGGCCGAAGATGGAACTTTCTGAAATGGCGACTTCTGCTTGGACAAGAGTAGCCGAGAATACATCTAACGGACAGGAACGAATATGACAGATGCAAATGGTGACCTCTGATTGGACAAGAATCTTCTTGAATTGTAAATATACCCAACGCGGCTCCCCCAGCGTGGGTATGATGTAACATTGGAGAGAATAAACTATATGAAAAAAAGACTTCTTCTTGTTGTTGTTCTCTCATGTGTCATCCTTGTTGTTGTTGCTGTTGTTGTTCTCTCTCCGGTCTATATCATGGCGTTATGTTAGCGTGTTAAGGTGTAACGACGGGAGTTGACGGGCGTCACTGCATTTCGAAGAATTAGTGACAATTCCATGGAATATCAGAGCTTCTGAGCTATTTCACCACAGCGTTGAAGCATTAAGAATAGCGTTGGTGGGCGTTGCTACAAGATGACACCTCACACGACGCATTCGTACCGCGGATGGTCCATCTCTACACCAAGTAACATCCTTCACTGCTAAAAAATGCCCACTTTCGCTACTAATCGTACTGAGACGTGTTTTATACACCAGGTCACACATGCGCGCCTAGAGGTCGGGTGTAGTCCGTGATACGTACTATTCTGATGGGTTAGCCCAAAAAAGAGAACAACAACAACATAGATTACAGATCAATCCTTTTATTATGCGTGAATAACCTGTGAACATCATACGAATGCATGTAATAACCTGTCTGTGGGGGTTTCCCACAATGGCGTTCACCTTCGTGTCTTTTCGGGCACGTCCGTGTCTTTTCGGTAAAGTCCGTGTCTTTTCGGTAAAGTCCGTGTCTTTTCGGTAAAGTCCGTGCCTTTTCGGATCGGTGACGTCCGTGTCTATCATCCGAGCACTTCGCGTCTGCGCCTGCATTGGGGTATGTATGAGGGTCTTCAATGCGGCTCAGTCGTACACCAGTACACCAGTCTCGATCCTCGACTTGGGGTAGAGTGTGCTAAAAATAGATTACCAGCTAGCGTGCTATAAAAGGGAAGCGGCCTTGCCGTTTCATCAGACACTCTGTCAACCACCAAGATGTTCATTTGCACAACTTGCCAGTAGCAGTTTACTCGTCTTGATAATTTACGACGCCACGAGGCCTCCACCCACAACGATGGGTTGTATACTTGTATAACCTGCGCACGGTCATTTAATCGGGAGGATCATTTACTGCGCCACGAACGTTCAATTCATGGGCCACCCAAGCGTCCATGCGAGGATTGTGGTCAACTCTTCAAACGACGCAGTCAGTTGCTGCGACACCAACGGTTGATTCATGCCCCGGTACAGAGTCATACGCCTGACAACATCGAACATTTTCTGGGCGATTCCACCAAGATGTTCACTTGCACAACTTGTCAGAAGCAGTTTACTCGTCTAGATAATTTTCGACGCCACGAGGCCTCCACCCACAACGATGCACGGTATACTTGTATAACCGGCGCAGGGTCATTTAATCGGGAGGATCAGTTACTGCGCCACGAACGTTCAATTCATGGGCCACGCAAGCGTCCATGCGAGGATTGTGGTAAACGCTTCAAACGACGCAGGCAGTTGCTGCGACACCAACGGTTGATTCATGCCCCGGTACCATGGCATGAGCGACAACTTCCTACTGAAGAGGAGCCGCGGAAGGTCAGACCCAGTGAAGATAAGCCCGGGGAGACGAACGCCGCTGGTGATGCGATGAAGGAGAGCCCGCCTATACCCACAGTTCAGAAGAGCCTGGATATCCAGCCGGACCCCAGCGTTACGGTTTTGAGTCATACGCCTGACAACATCGAACATTTTCTGGGCGATCTCTTACAGGACAACCATCCAGTGAGTGACATCGATCGGCGCCATTGGTCCATGACACGGCACTGTTTCCACCCTCATGGCCCTATTCAAGATATTTACCCGTCTACGCAGCTACGTGGAAGCCATCTTCAAAGATCAAACTACGGCCTTCAAATTGAATGTCGCTTTCGGGTACATCTTACGTCACAAAAAGACGGGCCAGTTACGGTATTATTATCCCGGCAATAATATCTATGTGTCTGACCAGCCGTTCACCATCATTAACCGGAGGTCACTAGAGACGATGCTGGAGATACTGGACACCGTGGAACCCTTGAGATGGGCACATCGTCAACGCCCCAACATACAATGGGTGGTAGAGAGGGTAACCAATATCACGTTTTTCCTGACCAAGCTGACCGACCACCGCCATCGGTTGAATGCGTCACCCGCGCACTGATGAATACCATAACATGCCGCACATACTCTCTATGTCTACATGCTGATCGTTGACTTGAGCTCAGTAAACACTTGTACCTAATGTGACGGTGCGTTAAATAATAAATCATGGTGTTTGATATTTCAATTTGTTTTGCTGTTAACATACTAAACATAACCAGGGCGGCTCCCCCAGCCTGGGTATGATGTAACGTTGGGGATAATAAACTATATAAACATTGCTGAACTTGTTGTTATTCACGACAACCGCTATCCGATTGTATAATACAGAATATATAATTAGCCTAGCCCCCATATCTAGCCTTCACATGGATACCTCACTCGACCCAATAGGCCCATGAGGGGCTCGGCTAGACCCCAAAAACGTCTATTTCCATACTACGGCCAGGCTGTGCATGCGCAGAATGACGATATTTCAACCCCACACCCACGCCATCAGAGGCTCCCTCACATAGGCTTCACATGGATACATCACACGACCCATTCGAACCGTGAATAGCCCATCTCTAACCCAAACACACACCCACATACCCCCCCCAAATGCCTGCTTTCTATACTACGGGCCAGTCTGCGCATGCGCATAGTGTTGACAACGTACGAACCATTAGTGTAGTCAAGTGCTCCTCCACGAGAGCTTCAAAATAAGACCTCACTCGACCCCATTGGACCATTAGGGACTCACCTAGACTCCAAAACGTCTATTTCCATACCCTTTGGCCACCGCGCTATACATATACATGTAGTACATGTAGTACATGTACATGCCAGGCCTATATACAGACCTCGGTGACTTTTTAAAAAAATTTCACCGATTCGCTCCGGGACACTTCCTATCATGTTCTAAATGTCGAGACTAAGAAAATAAAGCCAAACAACCCTACCGCAAATGTAGAGAAGTAAGTTTCCCAGTGGGACAAACATTGGTCCTATACCCCAGTATGGGACTATATGGGTCTATATGGGGCTCATCGAACATTTTCAAAAATTTCACCGATTCGCTCCGGGACACTTCCTATCATGTTTGTCTTGACGAGACTAAGAAAACGAGACCCCACAACCCTATCGCAAATGTCGAGAAGTGGGTTTCCCAGGGGGACAAACATCGGTCCTATACCCCCAGTATGGGACTATATAGGGCTATATCGTACTTTTCCAAAAATGTCACCGTTTCGCGCCGGGACACTTCCTATCGTGTTCTAAATGACGAGACTAAGAAAACGAGACCCCACAACCTATACCGCAAATGTCGAGAAGTAGGTTTCCCAGGATGGTCCTATACCCCCCCTACACCATATAGGCATTTTCGCGTAATTTAGGATAAAGTCCGTGTTCCGTATTTTTTCAGGAAAATTTTTACATACACCCACCCTGGAACTAGGGGAAGATAACTCTATTGATAGGCAAACCCCGTTAAGCCCGGCGATCTATATACCCCCCATACCCCATATAGGTATTTTCTCGGATTTTTCGATAAAGTCCGTGTTCCGTTTTTTTTTGTTTTTTTTTTCAGGAAAAATTTTACATGCACCCACCCATGACTGGATGCCCCTTCACCTAGGCTTCACATGGATACCTCATACAACTCCATTGGACCATTAGTGGCTCCCCTAGCTCCAAAACGGCTAGCGGGACCCATACAGGGTCCAGTTTTCGACACTAGGTGACCACATCCCGACGAAATGGCCAGTTTTCGACACCGGATGTGCCGCCATCTTGAACATACGTGCCGCCATCTTGGATATGGCCCATAATGCACCGGTCAAAATACTCGCTTCTGATTGGCTGAGAGCTCTGTGACGGATTTGAAATACTCGCTTCTGATTGGACGAGAGCTCCGCATTGCGTCTGCGCATGCGCAGAATGATATTCCTACCGCACACCCAGCCCATCAGATGCCCCTTCACGAATGCTTCACTTTGATACCTCACTCGACCCCATTGGACCATTAGGGGCGCCCCTACAGCCCAAAACGGCTATTTTCATACCCTTGGGCCACCGCGCATGCGCAGAATGCCGATAGTTCAACCCCACACCCAGCCCATGAGATACCCCTTCACATAGGCTTCACTTTGATACCTCACTCGACCCCATTGGACCATTAGGGGCTCCCCTACATTCCAAAACGGCTATTTTCATACCCTTGGGCCACCGCGCATGCGCAGAATGCCGATAGTTCAGCCCCACACCCAGCCCATCAGATGCCCCCTCACATAGGCTTCACCTTGATACCTCACTCGACCCCATTGGACCATTAGTAGCTCCCCTAGCTCCAAAACGTCTATTTCCATACCCTTGGGCCACCGCGCATGCGCAGAATGCCGATATGTCAACCCTACACCCAGCCCATTAGATGCCCCTTCACGAATGCTTCACTTTGATACCTCACTCGACCCCATCCGACCATTTTATCTAGGGACTACTTTTTCTCCGCGGAAGCTTTTTGCCGAGACCGAATCACCGCCAAAACCGCTGCCAGACCGCATCACCGCGGATGAATACATTCTGAATACATTCCCTCCAACAATTGGAACTCTTCTGTGTTGGAGGTAGCTTTTGGTCATTCTGCCGGAACTATAGTGCACTTCACCTCTCCTCCTCAAATCCTCCCCAAATGACCTCTAAAAAGTAGGTCAATAAGGTCTGTAATGCTCTTATACTACTACTAGTGTGGTTTGGTACATTTCACGTGAAGTGGGAGGAGTGGTAATCAAAAACATCAGTATGTAGTTCCAGGCTAAATTACAAGAAGGTCAGTTTTCCAGAGGCGAACTGAACCTGTTTAACCTGGAACGTAATGGGACAAATCAATAGTTCATTTTTACCTACATCCAGTCATGCGCCATAGGGTATTGCGAGTAGGGTATTATGGGTCTGGCTACCATGGCAAGTTACTACCCTGTAGGGTACCGGGTACAGAGCATTCTACGGTTCTTGTTCTTATTACCTGAATAAAAAATATGAGATCATCTTGTCAATAGAATGACAAGTGTATTTAAAAAAAAGAAGTAAAACGGATTTGGTTATTGTGATCAGTGAAATTTCGAGTTTCAGGAATGGGATACGAACCAACGTCCGCATGTGCTGACCAGTATACCCATACATGTACCTCCGATGAAGGAAATATCAGTCTTGAGACTGGCGCCTTAGTCCACTCGGTCATTCTTGATAAAGCTAGCCACCATGATAAAAACGATTCATTTTTTGTGGTTCATATATGTACAAAGGTTTTACAACTTGTCGACTTCTGTACGCTGAGATTACCCTTAACATCAGTCTAAACTTAGTGGGATATAGGTCAGTGATACTCGCATGAACAATCGGGAATTATTAGAGAAAGGGATATTTCGGATGCGCAGTCGGGAATAGGGGCCTACCTACACACTTAAATACGCTAGCTCATATGGGAGTGAATGAGCTCTCGTTGTGTACAGGGTCTTAACCGCTGTAGGTCCAGCGACATACGCAGGGGCACTCGAAGAGGGGTAGAGCAAAATACGCGGGCAAGTGTGCGCCATTCACTTCACAACCATGTCGCGAGACATACCGGCCGTTCTTTTCCTTGCACCCAAGTTAGAGTTACATTTACCATCGTAGAAAGCCGGGCAACCTGTGACTCAGATTTCAACTGCACATGAATGCCCTTACTCTCCACCCTTACTCTGACGGACGGACCAAATTTAAAGATGTGTGAGTGGAAAGCACGAGGGTAATCTCATCTACATCGATCATGACATCTACATACACAATGAACCGTTCTTTTGCACGCTTGGGACACTACAACTGACACTATCACCACCTTCAGCATACACCCCGATCTATGTGCGCCCCTCGGAAATGCAGTGCCTGTTGGGCTGGACATCATCGTATAATGTGGGGTCTAGTTTTCATGTTAATATCCCATAATGCACTATACTGATGGCCAAAAAAGATCCGATTTCTGAGGTATATACTCACGTTTTGAGAATTCTCACGAAATTACCTCACTCAGCACCACGATTCCCGATTATATCAATTAGTGTAACGAATTGGCGGAGCTGTTCACATCTGGTTAGTAATGCCAGGACATTGCCTGAAAACCACGAAACGTACCGTGTGGGAGCATTCGCGACTGCTCGGTCTATTCCGTCGAAGTCATATCGCGCATTAGTGGTGTAAAGATTTTACAGCTCTCAGCTGTAAACCGTGATCCACCGCACGCGAGGCACATCACATGGACGAGGTACTAATGTCCTACATTATCCGAGACCGTGTCCAGTGCGCGTGAGAGATCCAGATCACTGCTCTCCAGGAAAGCAGCATCGCCTGAGGCGTGAGACTTCACCATTGACCCTGACGAGCCGCTCAGTGAGGCATTACTGGAACAGGATTCTGTGGGTATTGTACCAAAGGCATTGGCCAAACATCCGTCGATGTTTGGGGCTCTCGGTGACCGACCGATCTAAGGCGCTTCGTTGGTGACCGCCAGCCCCACACCGCTGAACCGGCACGGGTTCGAGCCCAGTTGGCCCATGTGTGGAAGTTTGTCAGTTACTTGCCGTCGGCCAGTGGTTCTCTCCGGGTACTCCGGCTTTCTCCACCAACCAAGCTTACTGTCACCATATGAGTGAAACAACCTTGAGTGTGACATTTAAGCCAAATCCCCCCCTCCCCCTCCGACGAGGTTTTCACCTCGTCCTGTACTGAACCCGTACAATTTCCGATTACTCGAAATCAGTCTCGCCCACTCCGCCAAAACCATTTTAACGATCAAGCCACGGTCTTCCACTTGAATCTTACCTCCGGATAGTTGTAATAGCACAAGAAGACGGGACAGCTCCGGAATATTTATCCGATTAACAATACGCTTGTGTATGCCCAGTCTTTCGGCATAACGAGTTGCGTGTCACTGGACTGGTCTGGATCAACTGGACATCTTGGATCCCGTGGAACGGGTTCGCCAACAACGCTCCAACATTGGATGGCAGGTGGAGATGACGACCGGATACGTGAGAGATAGAGCATTATATAGGAGTCCACATCAACCGTTGACATGGATTAAATGCCGGAGTACCCTTTACGTACTTTTCCTTCCTACAAGTACGAGGGAGAGTTATATCGTGCGTCATTCAGGCACTGATTCACCGCTGCTGCCACGATGTGTTCGTGGCCCTTTTCGCTTAGGGTCCGCTTTAGAAGATGTCGTGTTGTGGATCAGATGTTTACAGAAGACGACCGATCAGCAGACGAGCTGGTCTGGGCTCGTGTCATGGAAGATGTACTAGCAGAACCCAATGAAACGATCACTAAAAGAACGTCGACTCTGGCACAAAACATGTCCGTGATAAATAAAGGAGAGAAATCGATAACTTCATAAGTGGTCACCATGAAGCATTGTGTGAAGGTGCTGGGCAAATTCTATTACAGTGGGTTGAACGCCCAAATGGCGAGCTAATAAAAGCTCAGGGGATTCGTTCATCGCCAGTCCAACCCTGGTTAAAAAGTCATGCCGCAATCGGGATATCGTCGGAGGCATGGATGTCCAATGGTAAGCCGACTTGGTCAACATGTGTGCTAGGACTATTAGCGAACTACGCTGAGGCAAGACCGTGTACCGTGACAAGGCTGGCCGAGTTCGCTCAAATCTTGAGTCCCGGCAGACCAGGTAAAATGGTCCAGCCTATTTGAGCTCAGTCTACTCTCAGACATGGACAAATGGCGACTGACGTTGCAACTGCAAACTGAAAAAGTACAAGTGGGGGCTGTAATCACTATCTTAGCTCTCCTGGGTAATATATGTGGGTGTGTTTTACGACATGGCATCTCTGAACCAACCTCCTACGACGAACTCTCCGCTCGTGGCGGCAAGTCAGGTGACATTGGAGGACGGCATGACATGGGATATCACACGACCGCTGAACGACCCGGTCAAAATCATATCGACTTCCAGTACCACACCGATAATCAGACCCAACCACTAAAAACGCTCCCAACCTCTCAATCTCAGCCAGAGCCGGTCACGACCCAGCCTATCACGGTCCGACCTACTCCACACCATGAATATAAATGAGCACCCCTGCTCACGGTGGAAGAACAAACCTACCAGCAGCAGATCATGCTAAAAGTCTCGTGGGCACGTAGCTGATTTAACGAGAACGAGTTGCCACGCCAAAGATTACAACTCCATTCCATTTAGGTGGGCGCATATTGGGCCTGCGGGGTCGGGGAGGGTATTTTGGTGAAGAGCTCCTCGAGACCGATCAAGTAATGGGTGAGTATATGTAAAATTAGGAATTGCCTTGAAAATATAAAATCCGGAAACACGGACTTTACCTAAAATATGGAAAACCCTATCAACTAGGTCGAGGTGGGTTCTAAGAAAAATTAAACAAGCTTGGAGGGGAATGTTCGAGATTCTTTGAGAACATATATACATATAAGTGATCTGGGTTTAAGATTTTACGACAATTGGTGGCCGAAAAGGGGGCCAATGGTTTATTTCTCGCCGAATGGAAGAATCCCTGGGGTCGGGCAAGGTATCAACGTGGAGCACTTCTCGAGGCCGGTCAGGTGATAGGCAATTAGGTCACGTGACTGGCAGGGATGGATATAAAATTAGGATTTTCAGGGGAAAGATTGTGGAAAATCGGACTGGACACGCCAAATGGGTCGAGGTGAGCTAATAGAGTCTTAAGGAGCCGGGTAGGGCGTCAATCTGAAGCGCTCATCGAGGCCCATAACGTGATGGGTTGGGTAGATGCAAAATTAGGTTTTGTTCTGGAACACTAAAAAGCGGAAAACGGAGTTTACATCCAAACATGCGGAAAATTCCAGCCAAATGGGTCTAGGTGGGACAATATTTGGCCTAAGGGGTAGACAGCGAATATTGTTTACATTTCCACAGTGAGTAGTGTGTACATTTCTACACCGAGTATTGGTTACGTTCCACAGTGAGTATCGTGTGCATTTCTACTGTGAGTATTGGTTACATTTCCACAGTGAGTATTGTGTACATTTCCACATCGAGTATTGTGTACATTTCCAAAGTGAGTATTGTGTGAATTTCTACGGTGCGTACTGTTACATTTTTACAGTGAGTCTTCTGTACATTTCTACGTTGAGAATTGGTTAAATTTCCACAGCGAGTATTGGTTAAATTTCCACAGTGAGTATTGTATACATTTCTACGTTGACCATTGGTTAAATTTCCATACCGAGTATTGGTTAAATTTCCACAGTGAGTGTTGTATACATTTCTACGTTGAGTATTGGTTAAATTTCCACAGCGAGTATTGGTTAAACTTCCACAGTGAGTATTGTATCCATTTCCACAGTGAAGGTTGTGTACATTTCTACACTGAGTATTTGTTACATTTCCTCAGAAAGTTTTATGTTCATTTCCACCGTCAGAAAAGTGTGCACCATGGAGTTGGGTACATGGTCGTCGAAGGGCAGGGATGTTATACGTATGCGTTACATGGTGTCATATTGAAGCTCCTGATGGAACGTCAAATGAGACAATTTTTTCGACAACTGTTGACCTAGGAACAGAGAAGCTATACCCATACGCAATGGAACTGGTTTAGACCGGTTTGAAGGGGTTCGAACCAGTTTGAGAGAGAATTATTGACCCACCGCGGTAACGGTGATATTTCCGCGACTAGGCGATCCTACGATTGACGATTAATAGCACTTGAGCATTTATCGGGAGGCCATGTACCAAGACACGGCCACGACCAGATGTTCCATATTTCCAGGGGTACTACAGAAGACCGAAGGGACCATCGGACGACGAATCTGACCACGGAAAAAGCCAATCTACACAAGACTGTGCCCAGGACATACTCCTCGCGTCTTAGATAGGGATTTTGTGTATATTTCTATTATATTTTATTCCTTTCTCTTGAAGGTAAAGGTAATGTATAAGTTGCAGAGCAGGGATATTTATTTCAGGATTTACACGCTACGCTGCTTAATCTTGTATCTCCAACAAGGCTAGAGCACTCGCACATCCCATTATTACTGTCTGTCTGTCTGTTTTTAATTTAGATGGCGCTTTCAATTTGATAAAATTATGCGCGCCAGATCGTTGCATTGAGTTTGATGTACAACATAAATATTGATTTAAAATATCATACTCTACGGAATTGTAATGATTAAAAAACATGTAGAAAAAACAAACTCCAAATGCGTTATTTAATGGCATGGCGAGATTAGAGACATAAAAGGAAGAGTATATATATATACATAAAGGCAGTTTCGCTGCATTTATTTACTGTATATATACATATATACGGACCAACAAACTTGATTTAATAATAATAAAATCCCAACGACCCTATCTATAAAAAATATAAAACTGAGCTAAGAAGGCCAATATAGTACATGCATATTTTGTTTAAACTAAAATTAAACCCATCATATAAATTCAGATATGAGTAAGTGGTGAATAAAAACGAGATTGATATAATATCCATACTCATCCCGGTGAACACCGTGAATGAGGACCTCACATGGTATCCTCAGACACCAATGTCCAACCAGAACAACCAAAGACATCATTTAAAACAAAACTCTTTAATAGAGCAGAAATATTATTATAATTTCTTAACCACAATTAAGAAAATATATATTAAATTATTCTAGAATTTTATTATTCATCAACTTGTAATATGCATGTACTATTAATTAACCAATATAATTATAAATAATTCCACAGGGTGGAAGGGGAGATATCAAATGTAAAGTTAATTCCCCTAGACTAGATATTGAAATGTATAACAGAATAATAAATCAATATAAATTAAAATCTGCGTGTGCGCAGCATAAACCTATAAATAGCCAAAAAAACTTTATCGCGGTTTTTTTTATGCTTTAAGATGCTTTCCATGGTATGATTGAATACACCAGCGCGAATAAGTTCATTAACAAATTTGAGTCTCTGATTATTAAATCGTGTACATAAAAGTAAATAATGGCCGATGCTTTCTTCTACATCGCACGCACCACACACTCCAGTGGGATGTAATTTACATCTTTTAAGGTAAGAATTCAAGGGAATATGCCCGACAAGAAGTCTAAAAACAAATACTTCAGCCTGGCGATTTGGTAATTTCAGAGAGGCGGAGGCGCCTGTAATTGAAGGCTGGAATTGGTAGTAAAAACGCCCCTTCTCTGAATTATCCCAGCATTCCTGCCATTTAGAATTAAAATAAGGATATAAACAAGCCATGGCTTCATTAATTGTTAATCCCATATGTATATGAATATCTGGAAGTGCGGATGCGTGCTTAGCAAGAAAGTCCTCAAGCTCATTTCCCATTACCACTGGAACGTAAAGGAACGTTTATACCGCTCGAGCGTTTCAAAACATTAGAAAAATTTACTATGTACATAAAATGCGTGCGTCTGATGCCTCTGCTGGAAGGATACCTTCACTCCATTATCAATTACACCTGGAGATATCCACTCAATAATATTTTATGTATGTGTATTCACGATAATTATTGAAACCATATAGTTTCAGATATGCCACAGCGGCATGCCATGGGTACACATATTTTATGTCTCCCTGTCATTTAGCAATGACCAGAATATTTAATCAATGACAATGTTCGCTATACCCTAAATAATGAATTTGAAGACTTGACAATCCACCATCGCAGCTGTAAAGATGCACATATCGAAATGAATTACCAACTGGCGTAGGCCATACATCCCTTGTTATGGACGTTACATGCTAACATAAGTTTGAGCTTATCTTTCATCGTGTTAATGGAACAGTGCAGGAAATAATTAGATATCATCCATATCTTATCAATAGCTTTACACCTGTGATGGTGATTTTGGTTCCTTCTCGACGACGAATTAAGTTTAACCATGGACACTATAATAAATCCGGTACGGACAGTGCCGGAAAACCACGAAACATACCGTGTGGGAGCATTCGCGACTGCTCCGTCTATTCCGTCGAAGTCATATCACCTCGCGCATTAATGGTGTAAGGATTTTACAGCTCTCATCTGTAAACTTTGATCCGCCGGACGTGGGGCACATCACATGCTATAGGATGTGCTTCCGTTCACATGGTCCTAGTTGTATTTCTCCCTTATCTGGAGATAAAGTATATATCCAAATGAAATGGATATTCCATTGATTCTACCCACAGGAGATCTCTCCTAGTTTGAGGTGTTTCTCCTGAGTTTTCTTCTCGAGCTGATCTCCATGGTAACGGAAGTCATGCAGCTGACATACGCTGTCCGGAGTTTCGGCGTGATACTGTCCTTTCAACATGGATGCCAATATGGATTCCTAGCAGTGCGCCACGATGTCCTACATTATCCGAGCCCGTGTCGAGTGCGTGTGGGAGATCCAGATTACTGCTCTCCAGGAAACCAGCATCGCCTGAGGGGTGAGACTTCACCACTGACCCTGACGAGCCGCTCAGTGAGGCATTACTGGAACAGGATTCTGTGAGTATTGTACCAAAGGCATTGACTAATCATCCGTCGATGTTTGAGACCCTCGGTGGCCGAGTGGTCTAAGGCGCTTCGTTCGTGACCATTAGCCCCACACCGCTGAACCGGCACGGGTTCGAACCCAGTCGGTCCATGTGTGGAAGTTTGTCAGTTACTTGCCGTCCGGCGGTGGTTCTCTCCGGGTACACCGGTTTCCTCCACCAACAAAACTGACTGTCACCATATGAGTGAAACATCCTTGAGTGTGACATTAAGCCAAATCCCCCCCCCCCTCCCCTCCGTCGAAGTTTTCATCTCGTCCTGTACTGTACCTGTACAATTTTCGATTACTCGACATCAGTCTCGCCCATTACGCCAATGCCATTTTAACGATCAAGCCACGGCCTTCCGCTTGAATCTCACCTCCGGATAGTTGTAATAGCACAAGGAGACGGGACAGGTCCGGTATGTTTACCCGATTAACAATACGCTTGTGTATGCCCAGTCCTTCGTCATAACGAGTCGGGCGTCACTGGACTGGCCTGGATCAACTGGACATCTTGGATCCCATGGAATGGAAGGCCAACAACGCTTCAACATCAGATGGCAAGTGGAGATGACAACCGGATACGTGAGAGATAGAGCATTATATTGGAGTCCACATCAACCTTTCACCTGGTTTCAATGCCGGAGTGCCTTTCACGTACTTTTTCTTCCTACAAGTACGAGGGATAGTTATATCGTGCGTCATTCACGCACTGATTCACTGCTGATGCCACGATGTGTTCGTGGCCCTTTAGAAGATGCCTTGTTGTGGATCAGATGTTTACAGAAGACGAGCCATGAGCAGACGAGCTGGTCTGGGCTCGTGTCATGAACGATTCGCTAGCAGAACCCAATGAAACGATCACTAAAAGAACGTCGACTCTGGCACAGGACATGTTCGTGATAAATACAGGAGAAAAATCGATAACTTCATAAGTGGTCACCATGAAGCATTGGGCGAAGGTGTTGGGCAAATTCTAGTACATTGGGTTGAATTCCCAAATAGCGAGCTAATAAAAGCCCAGGGGATTCGTCGATCGCCAGTCCAACCCTGGTTAAAAGGTCAAGCCGCAACCGGGTCATCGTCGGCGGCATTGATGCCCAATGGCAAGCCGATTTGGTCAACATGTGTGCTAGGACTATTACCGAACTACGCTGAGGCAAGACCGTGTACCGTGACAAGGCTGGCCGAGTTCGCTCAAATCCTGAGTCCCGGCAGACTAGGTAAAATGGATTTAAATCACAGATCCAGCCTATTTGAGTTCAGTCTACCCTCAGACATGGACAAATGGCGACAAACGTTGCAACTACAAACTGAAAAAGTACAATTGGGGGTTGTAATCACTATCTTAGCTCTCCTGTGTGATATATATGGGTGTGTTTTACGACATGGCGACTGTCATCTCTGAACCAACCTCGTACGACGAACTCTCCGCTCGTGGCGGCAAGTCAGGTGACATTTGAGGACGACACGACCTGACCGCTGAACGACCCGGTCAAAATCATATCGACTTCCAGTACCACATCGATAATCAGACCCAACCACGTACAAACGCTCCCAACGTCTCAATCTCAGCCAGAGCCGGTCACGACCCAGCCTATCACGGTCCGACCTACTCCACACCATGAATATAAATGCGCACCCCTGCTCACGGTGGAAGAACAAACCCACCAGCAGCAGATCATGCTAAAAGTCTCGTGGGCACGTAGCAGATTTAACAAGAACGAGTTACCACGCTAAAGAATACAGCTCCATTTCATTTAGGTGGGCGCATATTGGGCCTACGGGGTCGGAGAGGGTATTCTGGTGAAGAGCTCCTCGAGAGCGATCAAGTAATGGGTGAGTGTATGTAAAATTAGGAATTGCCTTGAAAATATAAAATCCGGAAACATGGACTTTACCTAAAATATGGAAAACCCTATGAACTAGGTCGAGGTGGGTTCTAAGAAAAATTAAACAAGCTTGGAGGGGAATGTTCGAGATTCTTTCAGAACATATATACATATAAGTGATTTGGGTTGAAGATTTTACCACAATTGGTGGGCGAAAAGCGGACCAATGGTTTATTTCCCGCCGAATGGAAGAATCCCTGGAGTGCAAGGTATCAACGTGGAGCACTCCTCGAGGCCGGTCAGGTGATGGGCAATTAGGTCACGTGACTGGCAGGGATGGATATAAAATAACGTGATATGTGGGGTAGATGCAAAATTAGGTTTTGTTCTGGAACACTAAAAAGCATGCGGAAAATACCAGCCAAATGGGTCTAGGTGGGACAATATTTGGCCTAAGGGGAAGACAGCGAATATTGTTTACATTTCCACAGTGAGTAGTGTGTACATTTCTACACCGAGTATTGGTTACGTTCCACAGTGAGTATCGTGTGCATTTCTACTGTGAGTATTGGTTACATTTTCACAGTGAGTCTTGTGTACATTTCTACGTTGAGAATTGGTTAAATTTCCACAGCGAGTATTGGTTAAATTTCCACAGTGAGTATTGTATACATTTCTACGTTGACTATTGGTTAAATTTCCATAGCGAGTATTGGTTAAATTTCCACAGTGAGTGTTGTATACATTTCTACGTTGAGTATTGGTTAAATTTCCACAGCGAGTATTGGTTAAACACTGAGTATTGTATCCATTTCCACAGTGAGTGTTGTGTACATTTCTACACTGAGTATTGGTTACATTTCCACACAAAGTTTTATGTTCATTTCCACCGTCAGAAAAGTGTGCACCATGGAGTTGGGTACATGGTCGTCGAAGGGCAGGGATGTTATACGTATGCGTCACATGGGGTCATATTGAAGCTCCTGATGGAACGTCAAATGAGACAACTTTTTTCGACAACTGTTGAGCTAGGAACAGAAAAGCTATACCCATACGCAATGGAACTGGTTTAGACCGGTTTGAAGGGGTTCGAATCAGTTTGAGAGAGAATTATTGACCCACCGCGGTAACAGTGATATTTCCGCGACCAGGCGATCCTACGATTGACGATTAACAGCACTTGAGCATTTATCGGGGGGCCGTGTACCAAGACACGGCGACGACTAGATGTTCCATATTTCCAGGGGTACTACAGAAGACCGAAGGGACCATCGGACGACGAATCTGACCACGGGAGACAGCCAATCTACACAAGACTGTGCCCAGGACATACTCCTCGCGTCTTAGATAGGGATTTTGTGTATATTTCTATTATATTTTATTCCTTTCTCTTGAAGGTAAAGGTAATGTATAACTTGCAGAGCAAGGATATTTATTTCAGGATTTATACGCTACGCTGCACTTAATCTTGTATCTCCAACAAGGCTACAGCACTCGCACATCCCATTACTACTGTCTGTCTGTTTTTAATTTAGATGGTGCTTTCAATTTGATAAAATTATGCGCGCCAGATCGTTGCATTGAGTTTTGATTTAAAATATCATACTCTACGGAATTGTAATGATTAAAAAACATGTAGAAAAAACAAACTCCAAATGCGTTATTTAATGGCATGGCGAGATTAGAGACATAAAAGGAAGAGTACACTGTTATAAATCACACCGTAAATTCACAGTTAAATGTACTGGCAGAAAAGGTGCCAGTACATTCAACTGTAAAATTACGTTGCACCGTATTTTACAATTACCGTTTTTTAACAGGCATTGAACTGTAAAATGTTGCACCGTATTTTATAATTACCGTTTATTGACAGGCATTCAACTGTAAAATTTGGGTGCCCCTGTAATTTACAATTACCGTTGTTTTAACATTCTTTAAACAAAACAATTATGTGGCACCATTGTCTACAATTATCGGTTCCGCGGCAACGTAGGTCACTGGAAGGCCAAAATGGCCAGTGCTCTTCGTGTTTACAAATGCGATCACCGCAAGCTTCGTAAATAATCACGAACGAATCTGTGCAATTATTACATGAATAGCAGGATACAATTCCAAGCCAGATAAAACCCATCTTCACATGTGCAAGTCGAACACTAAATGACGGAACGTTAGTGTAGTATATAGCTTGAAATGTGAAGATGGACAAAACCAAAACCATTCCGTACTGTAGACCGAAAATTAAAGTTAGCCGCTGCGTCCATCCCAGTGCGTCTTCTGATAATACTCTAAATGTTGTATTGTACAACGCAGGTGTCGGATGTTTCCTGCAACTGAGCGTTTCGTGTGCAAAGATATCAACCTCCTTTCAGAGAAAACAAGAATTTTATGTTCCGTGTGTGCGCAGTTTACCCATTGCAGTTGATGTCAACTGAAATATCACAGTTTAATTTACAGATTAATGTGTTTACGATTGAATGTACTGTAAACTCCAACATACATTTACTGTGAAACAACGGTAATTTATAACAGTGTATATATATATATACGGACCAACAAACTTAATTTAATAATAATAAAATCCCAACGACCCTATCTATAAAAAATATAAAACTGAGCTAAAAAGGCCAATATAGTACATGCATATTTTGTTTGAACTAAAATTAAACTCATCATATAAATTCAGATATGAGTAAGTGGTGAATAAAAACGAGATTTGATATAATATCCATATACTCATCCCGGTGAACACCGTGAATGAGGACCTCACATGGTATCCTCAGACACCAATGTCCAACCAGAACAAGCAATTAAACAAAACAATCATTTAAAACAAAACTCTTTAATAGAGCAGAAATATTATTATACTTTCTTAACCACAATTAAGAAAATATATATTAAATTATTCTAGAATTTTATTATTCATCAACGTGTAATATGCATGTACTATTAATTAACCAATATAATTATAAATAATTCCACAGGGTGGAAGGGGAGATATCAAATGTAAAGTTAATTCCCCTAGACTAGATATTGAAATGAATAACAGAATAATAAATCAATATAAATTAAAATCTGCGTGTGCGCAGCATAAACCTATAAATAGCCAAAAAAAACTTTATCGCGGTTTTTTGAGGCTTTAAGATGCTTTCCATGGTATGATTGAATACACCAGCGCGAATAAGTTGATTAAAAAATTTGAGTCTCTGATTATTAAATCGTGTACATAAAAATAAATAATGGCTGATGCTTTCTTCTACATCGCATGCATCACACACTCCAGTGGGATGTAATTTACATCTATAAAGGTAAGAATTCAAGGGAATATGCCCGACAAGAAGTCTAAAAACAAATACTTCAGCCTGGCGATTTGGTAATTTCAGAGAGGCGGAGGCGCCTGTAATTGAAGGCTGGAATTGGTAGTACAAACTCTGAATTATGCCAGCATTCCTGCCATTTAGAATTAAAATAAGGATATAAACAAGCCATGGCTTCATTAATTGTTAATCCCATATGTATATGAATATCTGGAAGTGCGGATGCGTGCTTAGCAAGAAAGTCCTCAAGCTCATTTCCCATTACTACTGGAACGTAAAGGAACGTTTATACCGCTCGAGCGTTTCAAAACATTAGAAAAATTTATTATGTACATAAAATGCGTGCGTCTGATGCCTCTGCTGGAAGGATACCTTCACTCCATTATTAATTACACCGTGAGATATCCACTCAATCAATTTCTGTGGGTTTGGTTAAATAATATTTTATGTATGTGTATTCACGATAACTATGGAAACCATACAGTTTCAGATATGCCACAGCGGCATGCCATGGGTACACATATTTTATGTTTCCCTGTCATTTAGCAATGACCAGAATATTTAATCAATGACAATGTTCGCTATACCCTAAATAATGAATTTGAAGACTTGACAATCCACCATCGCAGCTGTAAACCATTCTCCCAACGTCAGAGTTTGTAACCTCCAAATCGTCGGTAAACAACCTATATACGACAATAGAAGATATACAATCTGATGCCATGAGAATGCTGTAAACATGCACATATCGAAATGAATTACCAACTGGCGTAGGCCATACATCCCTTGTTATGGACGTTACATACCTTACATAAGTTTGAGCTTATCTTTCATCATGTTAATGGAACAGTGTAGGAAATAATTAGATATGATCCATATCTTATCAATAGCTTTACACCTGTGATGGTGATTTTGGTTCCTCCTCGACGACGAATTAAGTTTAACCGTATAAAAACAGCGATTTTGTCCGCACGTCACCGATAAGTCACTGATAAGTAATTGATAACGGGAGCGGCCATCAAGCTGAACGAACAATTCTGTCTAGACTTGCTCCACTCCCCGCGATCAAAGGCGGCGCGGCGGCGACGATTAACATAATTCGTCATCGAATCCGGCGATAAATCATTGCTGCCAAGAGAGTGACGAATTGAATCGTCAACAGTTTGATCAGTGGAATGAGACAGGGATGTTTTGGAGTTTCAAGGAAAAGGTACACCTGCACAAATGATGCGCTCTTATTTTGAAGTTGCACGGAAAAGGTACACCTGCACACGTGATGCGCTCTTATTTTAAAGTTGCACGGAAAAGGTACACCTGCACACATGATGTGCTATTATTTTGAAGTTGCACGGAAAAGGTACACCGGCACACATGATGCGCTCTTATTTTGGAGTTTCACGGAAAAAGTTCACCGGCAAACATGATGTGCTCTCACTTCGGAGTTTCACGGAAAAGGTACACCGGCACACACGATACGCTCTTATTTTGGAGTTTCACGGAAAAGGTACACCGGCACACATGATGCGCTCTCACTTCGGAGTTTCACGGAAAAGCTACACATGCACACATGATAGCCTCTCACTTCGGAGTTCATCGAAATTGTACACCGGCACACATGATGCGCTCTTATTTTGGAGTTTCACGAAAAAGGTACACCGGCACACATGATGCGCTCTTATTTTGGAGTTTCACGAAAAGATACACCAGCACACATGATGCGCTCTTATTTTGGAGTTTCACGGAAAAGGTACACCGGCACACATGATGCGCTCTTATTTTGGAGTTTCACGGAAAAGGTACACCGGCACACATGATGCGCTCTTATTTTGGAGTTTCACGGAAAAGGTACATCAGAACACATGATGCGCTCTTATTTTGGAGTTTCACGGAAAGGTATACCGGCAAACATGATGCGCTCTTATTTTGGAGTTTCACGGAAAAGGTACACCGGCACACATGATGCGCTCTTATTTTGGAGTTTCACGGAAAAGGTACATCGGCACACATGATGCGCTCTTATTTTGGAGTTCACGGAAAAGGTAGACCGGCACACATGATGCGCTCTTATTTTGGAGTTTCACGGAAAAGGTATACCGGCAAATATGATGCGCTCTTATTTTGGAGTTTCACAAAAAGGTACACTGGCACACATGATGCGCTCTTATTTTGGAGTTTCACGGAAAAGGTACACCGGCACACATGATGCGCTCTTATTTTGGAGTTTCACGGAAAAGGTACACCGGCACACATGATGCGCTCTTATTTTGGAGTTTCACAAAAAGGTACACTGGCACACATGATGCGCTCTTATTTTGGAGTTTCACGGAAAAGGTACACAGGCACACATGATGTGCTCTTATTTTGGAGTTTCACGGAAAAGGTATACCGGCACACATAATGCGCTCTTATTTTGAAGTTTCACGAAAAAGGTACACCGGCACACATGATGCGCTCTTATTTTGGAGTTTCACGGAAAAGGTATACCGGCACACGTGATGCGCTCTTATTTTGGAGTTTCACAAAAAATGTACTCTGGCACACATGATGCGCTCTTACTTTGGAGTTTCACGGAAAAGATACACCGGCACACATGATGCGCTCATATTTTGGAGTTTCACGGAAAAGGTATACCGGCACACATGATGCGCTCTTATTTTGGAGTTTCACGGAAAAGGTACACCAGCACACATGATGCGCTCTTATTTTGGAGTTCCACGGAAAAGATACACCGCAACACATGATGCGCTCTTATTTTGAAGTTTCACGGAAAAGGTACACCTGCGCAAATGATGCGCTCGTATTTTGGAGTTTCACGGAAAAGGTACACCGGCACACATGATGCGCTCTTATTTTGGAGTTTCACGGAAAAGGTACACCGGCACACATGATGCGCTCTTATTTTGGAGTTTCACGAAAAGATACACCAGCACGCGCTCTTATTTTGGAGTTTCACGAAAAAGGTACACCAGCACACATGATGCGCTCTTATTTTGGAGTTTCACGGAAAAGGTACACCGGCACACATGATGCGCTCTTATTTTGGAGTTTCACGGAAATGGTATACCGGCACACATGATGCGCTCTTATTTTGAAGTTTCACGAAAAAGGTACACCGGCACACATGATGCGCTCTTATTTTGGAGTTTCACGGAAAAGGTATACCGGCACACGTGATGCGCTCTTATTTTGGAGTTTCACAAAAAATGTACTCTGGCACACATGATGCGCTCTTACTTTGGAGTTTCACGGAAAAGATACACCGGCACACATGATGCGCTCTTATTTTGGAGTTTCACGGAAAAGGTATACCGGCACACATGATGCGCTCTTATTTTGGAGTTTCACGGAAAAGGTACACCAGCACACATGATGCGCTCTTATTTTGGAGTTCCACGGAAATGATACACCGCAACACATGATGCGCTCTTATTTTGAAGTTTCACGGAAAAGGTACACCTGCGCAAATGATGCGCTCGTATTTTGGAGTTTCACGGAAAAGGTACACCGGCACACATGATGCGCTCTTATTTTGGAGTTTCACGGAAAAGGTACACCGGCACACATGATGCGCTCTTATTTTGGAGTTTCACGAAAAGATACGCCAGCACACATGATGCTCTCTTATTTTGGAGTTTCACGGAAAAGGTACACCGGCACACATGATGCGCTCTTATTTTGGAGTTTCACGGAAAACGTACACCAGCACACATGATGCGCTCTTATTTTGGAGTTTCACGGAAAAGGTACACCGGCACACATGATGCGCTCTTATTTTGGAGTTTCACGGAAAAGGTACATCGGCACACATGATGCGCTCTTATTTTGGAGTTCACGGAAAAGGTAGACCGGCACACATGATGCGCTCTTATTTTGGAGTTTCACGGAAAAGGTATACCGGCGAATATGATGCGCTCGTATTTTGGAGTTTCACAAAAAGGTACACTGGCACACATGATGCGCTCTTATTTTGGAGTTTCACGGAAAAGGTACACCGGCACACATGATGCGCTCTTATTTTGGAGTTTCACGGAAAAGGTACACCGGCACACATGATGCGCTCTTATTTTGGAGTTTCACAAAAAGGTACACTGGCACACATGATGCGCTCTTATTTTGGAGTTTCACGGAAAAGGTACACAGGCACACATGATGCGCTCTTATTTTGGAGTTTCACGGAAAAGGTATACCGGCACACATGATGCGCTCTTATTTTGAAGTTTCACGAAAAAGGTACACCGGCACACATGATGCGCTCTTATTTTGGAGTTTCACGGAAAAGGTATACCGGCACACGTGATGCGCTCTTATTTTGGAGTTCCACGGAAAAGATACACCGCAACACATGATGCGCTCTTATTTTGAAGTTTCACGGAAAAGGTACACCTGCGCAAATGATGCGCTCGTATTTTGGAGTTTCACACCGGCACACATGATGCGCTCTTATTTTGGAGTTTCACGGAAAAGGTACACCGGCACACATGATGCGCTCTTATTTTGGAGTTTCACGAAAAGATACACCAGCACGCGCTCTTATTTTGGAGTTTCACGAAAAAGGTACACCAGCACACATGATGCGCTCTTATTTTGGAGTTTCACGGAAAAGGTACACCGGCACACATGATGCGCTCTTATTTTGGAGTTTCACGGAAATGGTATACCGGCACACATGATGCGCTCTTATTTTGAAGTTTCACGAAAAAGGTACACCGGCACACATGATGCGCTCTTATTTTGGAGTTTCACGGAAAAGGTATACCGGCACACGTGATGCGCTCTTATTTTGGAGTTTCACAAAAAATGTACTCTGGCACACATGATGTGCTCTTACTTTGGAGTTTCACGGAAAAGATACACCGGCACACATGATGCGCTCTTATTTTGGAGTTTCACGGAAAAGGTATACCGGCACACATGATGCGCTCTTATTTTGGAGTTTCACGGAAAAGGTACACCAGCACACATGATGCGCTCTTATTTTGGAGTTCCACGGAAAAGATACACCGCAACACATGATGCGCTCTTATTTTGAAGTTTCACGGAAAAGGTACACCTGCGCAAATCGTATTTTGGAGTTTCACGGAAAAGGTACACCGGCACACATGATGCGCTCTTATTTTGGAGTTTCACGGAAAAGGTACACCGGCACACATGATGCGCTCTTATTTTGGAGTTTCACGAAAACATACGCCAGCACACATGATGCGCTCTTATTTTGGAGTTTCACGGAAAAGGTACACCGGCACACATGATGCGCTCTTATTTTGGAGTTTCACGGAAAAGGTACACCGGCACACATGATGCGCTCTTATTTTGGAGTTTCACGGAAAAGGTATATCAGCACACATGATGCGCTCTTATTTTGGAGTTTCACGGAAAGGTATACCGGCAAACATGATGCGCTCTTATTTTGGAGTTTCACGGAAAAGGTACACCGGCACACATGATGCGCTCTTATTTTGGAGTTTCACGGAAAAGGTACATCGGCACACATGATGCGCTCTTATTTTGGAGTTCACGGAAAAGGTAGACCGGCACACATGATGCGCTCTTATTTTGGAGTTTCACGGAAAAGGTATACCGACAAATATGATGCGCTCGTATTTTGGAGTTTCCCGGAAAAGGTACACCAGCACACATGATGCGCTCTTATTTTGGAGTTTCACAAAAAGGTACACTGGCACACATGATGCGCTCTTATTTTGGAGTTTCACGGAAAAGGTACACCGGCACACATGATGCGCTCTTATTTTGGAGTTTCACGGAAAAGGTATACCGGCACACAGGATGCGCTCTTATTTCGAAGTTTCACGAAAAAGGTACACCGGCACACATGATGCGCTCTTATTTTGGAGTTTCACGGAAAAGGTATACCGGCACACGTGATGCGCTCTTATTTTGGATTTTCACAAAAAATGTACTCTGGCACACATGATGCGCTCTTACTTTGGAGTTTCACGGAAAAGATACACCGGCACACATGATGCGCTCTTATTTTGGAGTTTCACGGAAAAGGTATCCCGGCACACATGATGCGCTCTTATTTTGGAGTTTCACGGAAAAGGTACACCAGCACACATGATGCGCTCTGATTTTGGAGTTCCACGGAAAAGATACACCGCAACACATGATGCGCTCTTATTTTGAAGTTTCACGGAAAAGGTACACCTGCGCAAATGATGCGCTCGTATTTTGGAGTTTCACGGAAAAGGTACACCGGCAAACATGACGCGTTCTCACTTCGGAGTTTCACGGAAAAGCTACACTTGCACACATGATGCGCACTCACTTCGGAGTTTCACGGAAAAGACACACCGGCACACATGATGCGCTCTCACTTCGGAGTTTCACGGAAAAGGCACACCGGCACACATGATGCGCTCTCACTTCGGAGTTTCACGCAAAAGGTACACCGCCACACATGATACGCTCTTATTTTGGAGTTTCATGACGCGGACGTTGATTTTTTCAAGTTGAATAGAACTATTATGGCTTCCAGTTTCGTGTAGTTGAATTATGGCGGAATGTGAAAACTGTAGAGAAATATCAACAGCAGCAAATACAAACACGAGTACACAAAAAGAACTTCAAGATGAACTTGCTATTAAAGCCGGATCCATTTGGTTTGCTCATTCTCTTCGATTCTGGGCGTCGTGATTTTCATCGGAAATACATCTATAATTCTGTGCACGAGGAAAAACAGTTAATTTTCGTCCACTTTCAAGATCTGTATGATCTCAGGTGATTTCATCTCCCGTCAATATTATATATGTGATATTCCTTAAGTGGCCTCCTGGGCCTCCATTGTCACTTTTTTGTGTCTCATTTTCAGTATCGTGGACCACTGGCTGACGTATGTATCAGTACCGTACTTTTACTTAACGCCATCGCCTAGGACCGATACAAGTGTGTTACGTCATCTCTCATTTACAGAACACAGTTCACCAAAGTCGAGCAGTGATGATATCAGTGACCATGTGGATCTCAGGTTTTCTGATCTGCAAACGTTAATTCTCGGTCAATTCTTCAACGATGGATCAAGCCTTCCAGTAGAGCAGTTGTGTTCCTTTAGCCCAGAGTACGGTATAATCCCAGTATTTATTACGGTTTATTGTGAACCCGTTATATTTCTGGTTGTCGTCTAAGTTGCCTTCTTCTCTCGATGAAGAAAATAATGCAGTGATCAGAAGCAGAAGAAATAATTTCGGCTCAAGATGATAAATCCATTGACCCTGTGACAAAGAATGTGTGATGGTTACCCGAGAATAACTCCCTCGGATGTGACGGTAGTGAACATGATTTTCGTTTGAAAGTGAAACGAGTGAAATGTGAATTGTTATGTGCTGTAAAAATGTTAAAGTTTCATATCATGCGAAATGGTGATTGTCAATTGCTCCAAATTGGATTTATTCAAGTTTGAAAACGGTCGAAAGTGCTCTTTCAACATTTTAGGGACATTTTCTGAAGGGATTTCCCTTCATATATAAAATATGACACTTCAAACCAAAACAGTTTGTGTGTATTTATTATCACAATGGTTAGTCTTACAACCGGTTGAAATATCATTCTGGTTTGAGGTGTCATATTTCATCAAAATTAAAAATTGTGCAAATGCTTCGCTTGTATTCTACCAGAAACGTTATGTGAGCAAGCAAAAAATGCTTTTCCAGTAGACGTCGTCGTAGTCCAGTTGTTAGGCTGCTTGCTTTCAAAAACAGTGTGGTGACCAGTTTGTTGAGCTATGAGTTCGATTCACATTTGGTTCAGAAAATTTTTCTTCTTATTCTTTCTTTCTAATAATTAACCTTTGGATTTATTTATGCTATGTGAAACAATCTTAAGTGATATTCAGTTAATAAAATATAGATATAACTGTGTATACACATTTTTGCATTCACTACTACAACTCGACCCTTATTGCAGCACACTCATAACATGTCCAAGTCACCGTGACTGAATCGGTTTAGTTCATGGGTCAGCAAAACTTCCCATGTATAAAAAACGAGGGAAACTTCATGTGTATTTTCCTGAACTGTTCTCGTTATAGTTCTCACTTTGAACAGTAATGCACCATTCAACAAGTCGAAGTATGAGTGCTGTCACAAGAATACGCGTTCAGGCCAGACCAGAAAAATATCTGGTTCACAGTTAGAGTGGGTAAAACGCAGGAGTGACTTTGAAGTCAACACTGAGGGACTATTATGCCCTCAATGTCGGGCTATATACTATGTAGATATGAAATTAAATCTGCGAACGATGAGACCATCGAAGCGCCTACAGCCGTAACCGATGATGACCAGCCCGAGGCGGGGTCAAGTTCCCGTTGTGTCATTCTCCCAGATATTCTACGTCAAGTTCGATTCGCAACATTACAATGATGTAGCTCGTTAAAAGAAGTTACTTTTGAAACAGCAATAATTTCCCATAATCGCAAATCATTTAACTAAAAGACGGTTGCGAGTTAATATATGATACATTTAGTAATAACTAATCCTTTTGTATTGTTTGAAAATGGGATAAAAATGGAATTTCGACCGAAACGAATAATTCTGTACGACTGGCCTACAAAAACGTTACTGTCGAGGAAACCTGTTCATTTAAAAATAGAACGTACCAAAATAGCACAGAGTCGACTGTGCATTTGACGTCATAAAGGGCAGCTGACCCGGCCTGGACAATAGATATACACACGCCAGTGTCCGAGGGAGTTATTTTCGGGTAACCATCACATATTCTTTAAGAACCATTAGCGTAACCGAGGGGGCGCGGGGGG
>JAVTVY010011953.1:0-54804 GCA_036873755.1 Hanleya hanleyi
TCACCAGGAGTGTATGCTAAATTTCGAAGGAATTCGACAAAGCTTTTGGAAGTGATCGTCTGTGAAGAATTTGAACAGACAGACACAAAGAGAGCAATACCCATTTTAACTGAAACGGACACGAAGAAACGAAACTCAATGGCGCCACCTTCAGCCAGATGTTGCTGAAATGTAGTAGCAACCAGTGTCTTGTCGCAAGATATGCGTATGCCGAATTTCGGAAGAATCCGTTGAAGCATTTGGACGTTATCACTTGTGAAAAATGTTAACAGGTGTCCACGGACACAAAGAAGCAAGACCCATTTTGACCCTGTGGCGCCACCTTCAGGCAGATGTTGCTGAAATGCAATACCAACTGGTGTCTGTCGCAATGAATGCATATGCCGAATTTTGGAACACTCCAACAAAGTGTTAAGAAGTTATCGCTTGCGGAAAATTCAGACAGGGATGCACGGACGTACACAAAGAAGCAAGAACTATTTTAAAGTCCCCGGCCGCGTTGTGGCGGGGGACAACAACAATTAAAGTATTATTATTATTTGGAAAATTTCACTTTGTGGAACCAAGTCATTCTAATGTAAGTGTCAAATGTTAGTATTATTATTTTTTTTTAGAAATAAACACTGCTATGGCAATATTCTTAGTCATTGATGTCATATGTGTCAGGCCTTGTAATTTTATGGGGCTCATCAGCCCAGGTCCCAATATTTATTAACCCAGTAAACAACAATCAATCCAAATCAGTGTGTGGGTACAGCTTTTAAATTGTTAGGAATAAATCCACCCTGCTGTCCGCCATAAGCAGACCTATCAGCCTGGTGCAATTTTTGTCCCCCTGGTCCTGTATCATGGTAGATGTACAGTCCTAACGATTTGAAAATGGTTTCAACGAAACTCAGTGCAAATGTTACTGAAAGGCAGTACACAATATCGTCTTCTCACAAGGAATGCGTATGCCAAATTTCAGGAGAATCCAACAAAGCATTTGGAAGTTATCGTTTGTAAAGAATTCAAACTGACATCCTTGGGCACAAACAACCAAGATCCATTTTGACCCAGTGGCGCCACCTCCAGGCAGATGTTGCTGAAATGCAATACCGACTGGCGTCTTTTCACGAGGAATGCGTATGCCGAATTTCGGAACAATCCAATAAAGCGTTAGGAAGTTATCACTTGCGGAAAATTCGAATAGACATGCACGGACGTACACGGACATCCACGGACACAAAGAAGCAACCCAGTGGCGCCACCTTCAGGCAGATGTTGCTGAAATGCAACACCGATTGGCGTCTTGTCGCAGGGAATGCATATGCCGAAATTCGGACAATCTAACGAAGCATTAGGAAGTTATTGTTTCGAACACACATGCACTCACGTACACGGACATTCACGGACATCCACGGACACAAAGAAGCAAGAACCATTTTAAAGTCCCCGCCCGCGTTGCGGCGGGGGACAAAAAAGGGTGATGGAAAACGATGCCGGCGTATAATACCGGAACGATCTGGAGGATGTCCCATGCCGGGTCGGACGAGGGGAGGGGGGAATTTCAGTCTCTCCTTATTTAGTTTCGTTACTCCATGAGGTAGAAGGGTGAAACTTTCCATAATAGTATGAAAAGTTTCAGCCCTTTACCTCATGGAGTAGAACAATCCAAGCTGGCGACCATTTTGACATCACAGTGACGTCATCTTGTCGGAAGTCATTTTCGTCTGTTTTTTCGAAGAATTTTCTAATACTTTTATTTTTCGATTTTTCCACCCAAAACTGATCAACATGATCAAATATTGATATGATAGAGAATGATTAGTTTTGGCAAAATAAATTATTTTTTATGCCATTTTAGGCAACAGAAAATGCAAAAAAAAACACAGAAAAAACGAAACCCCGAGATACGTCGTGGCGGCCGTTTTTAATGATACATTGCATCTAGGATTATGCAAATAGGCACAATATGCCGCCAATACGCATAATTCCCCATTCCACAGGCAGACAGGGTTAATAATATTTTAGGTTAAATTCCAGACTATTACAATTTTCCCAACGATATTGTATCTCTTTCTCAGAGATCAGATTTCTACAGAATCAATACCTACACGAGCAACTCCAGATACTTGAAATTTACAACATCTATACCACTATAAGTAGCGGTTCTATCTGTACAATTATGGTGTGGAAGTACTTGTCTGATATTTAATTGCAATCTGTGGTAATATATGTTGCTGTGACCAATGTCAGTTATATTATCAATTATTCTACAGCACACGAAGACCAACTTCGACTGACAGGTGGATATGATGAAATATCGGGTCGTGTGGAAGTTTACCAAAACGGCTCATGGGGATCATTTTGCTACTCTGGATTTGACTCATCGGCCATTGCAGTTTTGTGCAACAATGTTTGCCCTTCTCCAATGTAAGTAATCTAAATGCCATTCAAACTGGAAAAACCCGAATGAGAACTGTCCAGTATTGTTACTTCAAAATCGTTCGTCAACATGGGGAAACATTGTTGCACCATAGTTACACCATCGCTCCAATGTTGCAATGTTGCTGAGTACTTTGAGGCCCGACAAGTGGGGTCATTTTTTTTCACAATTCATGGTAAATTTTAACAAACCCAGAAAACTCCTGATATCTGTTTTATACCCCTGCTACTGTTCTCGTAACTCGAGGTTACCGTTTTATGCTTGTTATCATGTTACTGAAAATAGTCACCTTATTGTAAATTTTGTTTGGTTACTGTTATAGTATCGGAATGGGTTGCATGTTATGAAAAACAGTCACCGTACCCACATTTGTACTCTACGGTACTAGTAACAGCTTACTGATGGTACTACAAATATGCGCAATTACTTGCATTGAAAGGCTGCTCATACCTAAGTGAATTCTTTCTTTTCGCGGACTATGTAAAACTTGAATAATAGTAGTACAGTTGTCAGGGTGACTGCTGTATTCAATTGTTCCAGAAGAAGAGCAGAAGAAAAGAGTCTTCGCGTCGTTCAACTACTCAGACAATTAGGTCTCTTATTTTTGCCATATTTTGTATCATCAGGTATATATTAGTAAAGTTAAGGATAGCTGCCCCCTTAGAGGCAGTTTATGCACCCCCGTGACAAATTGTCGTCTGTGTCAATAAATACAAGATAACCATAATACACTATATATTTTATGAAAGCGTACATCGTAGGGATTCCAACAATATGATTTGTATAACTGACGCTGCTACTGTGTAGAAAATATTTCAATTTAAAAAAATTAAACTGAAAACAATAGCGTCCATTTTCCAATTCAAATTTCATAAAAACTGTTGGTCTTGTTTCAACTTTGATGGTATACCTTGATAGGAGACAATTGGACTAGTAAACTTTATCTCGTTTTTTTAATTTTTGCCTGGTTTTCGTTTTACAGCTATTCTACTAAAATAAATTGAAAAAACGTACTATTTTACGGTGGTTTGTCTTAAAAGTTGAATAGTTAAAAAACTAATCCGAACTTACAAAAAGTGAGATCAGGTTTACTAGATCACCTTATAAGTAACAAGCGTAGCATGGATACTTTTCGAGAAATAAACGTTTAAATCTCGGATTTTGTACAAAAATGAAAGGCTAGAAATAAAGGAAAATGTGTCCAGCAATATATCTGATGAATTAATCAAAATTTTTTGCTTGAATGTTATTGTCAAATACATTTTTAATCTGTCTAATGGGACCTACTCGAATTCCTGTTGATCCTAGATAACTATTACACTAAGCTTTTTTCATCAAGGTTGTTTAAAGTCCAATTTAAACTTTAAAAACCTGCTAAAACTTGTTCAGCTGAGAATTGTTCTGCACACCTGTGTAGATCACTCCACGGCGGGTGTCTAAGTGAAGTGTCACTGTTATAATTAGAAACAAAAATACGGATGTTTGCATGGTTTTGATCAGAAGGGGGTAAATTAATGTAAATAAGTAGGACTAATAGATAATTAGCTTACCACAATATTGCGGAAATGAGTTTTGGAGAGGGAAAATTAACAGACAAAAATAATAGTAGCCAAGCCCGAGCTAAGGCAATTTGTTAATTGTTTCAATGCCTCGGAAACTAAACATTTAATCCTAATATTGAAGCACTTCTATTTATAATTTTGATTTCACTTTTTCACCAAATGTTAGAGGAAATAGTGAATATTTGAGGGAACAGCTATCCTTAAATATTTTCTGGTATGCTACAACTTCTGGCGTCCTATGCAGGGCGTTCTTTTCTGTTGTAGAGCATGAATCAATGTGGATACCATTCTGGAGATGCCATCAATAATATTTTTGAGAGGAAGCTGCAACATGCCGAAACTTTATCCAGCTCACTTTATATTTAAAACTGAAAGTGTTGATTCAAGGCATACTAATTATATGTTAGCAAGAAATTTAAAATTTTCTAGACTTTCATTCACGCAGATATTGTATTCACCGAATTGTTTGGGAACTTTCACCCACATCCTCTCCACCGGAAATTTCACGAAACTTAACTCCGAATTTCCTTCCTATTTTAGAAAAGTTTGCAGATTAGTGTCAAGTTTTTCATTCGGCTTCGGTGGGGGGAGAGCAGTTGTAAAAAATATCACCTGTTTTGGAAACGAAACCAGACTTCTGGATTGTCCACATACGTTGTCCGGGCGAGAGTTGAACGGGAGTTGTTGGGATTCAGCTGCCGTAACATGCGGTGAGTACATGTAGTTGTTTTCTTTGTTTTTGTTTCTGCGTTTGATGGGAATATTCTACAGATCCAAAATTAACCAATGGAACTCCACGATATATGCGTCATCACCGTGCTATTGATGGATGATATATGTCTGAATTGCGGTAACGTTATACACACGGACTATATCATTTATAGAATAACTGTGTATCGTTTCATAATTGTATATTGCCGTGCAAGTTACAACATTTGTAGATTCCCATCAATTCTGATGTGGATTGCCAAGAGAATTACACCTATATTATCTTAAGATGACAGTCCTTATCTGAACATGACATGTAGAAATATTGAATGTAGATATATACGCGCTATATCGCCATACTTTATTCATTGTGTATTGTTGCCATCAATTAGATTGTGTATTATATCACCTGTAATCACAACATTTGTATATTGCTATCTCTTTAACATTTAATGTCTACAACAATTTTCTGAAAATGACATTTTAATATCTGTCCAATCTGACTGACATCACTGGCTTACCCATTCATATATGTGTATTGGCTAAGATCACATTATACTTTGTATATATACTGTACGTATAGAGCTGTTTGTAACTTTGTTCACTGCTGAAGATGCTATAACTAATAGCGAAATATACAGAATGAAATTGTCATCCCTACTCGGAGTTGCTTTTCTTCTCTATTATACACACGGACAGGTATACGGCATGAAACCAGTTTAGCATCAACTGGTTCGACGATATAAAAGCAAATTTTAAGAATATAATGATAAGTATTACAGCATCCGGCTTGAAATTTGGTGATTTGTGGGCGACGTCAGACCGAATATCTTTGTCTGAGTTGGGGGAGGGGGCGATAATTGGGGAGTGGAGTGATATATGTAGTCGAGAATTCGTACATATAATTAGTACATTCTTTCGCGTGTTTAGTTAACCTCATACTGACTACTGAATATAGCTCATTTATCAACCTTCCATAGGGTATGGTGATGAACAATTGCGGATAACAGAGGAAGGGATATTGGAAATTCGACATAACAAAGAATGGGGCACGATCTGTAGTAAATCATTCAAGGATGTTGAAGCGTCCGTGGCTTGTAAAACTCTGAATCGACCCAGGTAATCACATATTATTGATATCTATATTTGAATGTCTGACGACTTGAAATTTCGTTTGACAAAGATACTGATACGGATAAAGATATAACGGCAGAAATACCCAGCTCCTTTTTCGTTGTTATTTTATTATTATTATTCTAATTTAACGCCTCATAACAATTTTCTAAGCGTGTATGTTTCAAGAGAAGATATTGCGATTAATTCAGAGAGGCTGCGATAGACAGCGACTCGTCGATGGATACATGTTATTGAATTTTATATTTATGATGTCCATTCTATATTTTCAGTTCATTTGCGCAAAGGAAATATTCGTCATCAGGTGGAATAAGGTCCGGAAGAATTTGGACTGAAGGCATGCATTGCAGGGGAACTGAGGACAGCCTCCTAGACTGCGCATTTACAAAATGGGGACCGGTCAGCTGCAGTCACGAAAAGGATGTTGTAATTTCTTGTCAAGACATTAGTGAGTATTACTGATGATGAGCCTACGACGGGATGAGAAAACTTATGTTACTAAAAGTATGACTACACAGATCCTCTTTCAGAGACGGACTATTACTACTCTTTCGCAATACAAACGTTTGCAACAATATGCAGTGCTAAGTAATGCTGAGCAGCATATCCTGATTTTTAGATGTATTAGTCCCGCTAATAAGATATGTATAGCAAAACAAGTACACATACCCTTCCCTGCTCGGCAGAGAGTACTTTTTCAAGTTGACAGTTTGAAACATGCCATAATTGAGTTACAAACTCGTTCATGATCATATATGGCACTGGCATCAATGCAGAAGGCAATAAAATACATTTTAGAATAACCGGTAACATAGCTAACCATATTGACCTGAGCGATTTTGGGTGTACCGCAGCCTGGGTGACGACCATTTCGCGCTCTTAAATATTTAATCAAAGATCATCTACGGGGTGGAACCTTCCAATACTATATTCTGTGATCAAGACTAATTACCAGGAAGAGCAACAAAATCGAAGATTGTTGCTCAAATGACGTCATAGTGACGCGAAATTAGAAAAATCTATTTATTTGTCGATTGTTGTCTGATTTACGGATTATTGATTTATTTAAGCTATTTGCTCTTCCATAATACATTAAGAAATAAGCATCTGAAGTGAAATAAAATACTTTTCTATTTTCTATCATTCAGGTGACCCAAATAATGTCCCGGATTGTCTACTTCTCCTTTTTTATCCTGCTTGGCACTTCCGAGAGAGTGCAGAAAACTTAGTAAGGAGGGTGAGCTTAATGCCGCCTTCCCCAAGCTTGGTTGGGTTAATACGAAAAAATCTGACAGTTCAGGCACACATATAATCCCTTGTGTTCACATGACATTTAAATACTGATCAATGACGTCATACGTTTTGATTCCAAATTGCAAAAAAGAAAGGTTTGATTCCAAATTAAATGAGAAAATTCAAACGTTTATGTTATGCAGCTGGGGCACATTAAGAACATCAGGATTTGCTTCTCAAACGATATGGCAGTTACAATTTCACTATCCGTTTTTCGTCAGGGTGAAATTGGTTTCGTTAGTCATAGAACGATGTCGCGTTGAAGCTGAGCTATGTATATGTTAACGGTGTAAGGGAGGTAACTCTCGGTGACATGTTAATGTTGATTGAGTGGAGCTCTCTTAGATCGTTAACATATACATAGCTCAGCTTATACGCGATAATTACAATGCACCACTACTTAACTTTACGCCCACTTGGGTGTAGAAACGTTAGTACAAACCCAAGGACTATCGCATTAGTGCGAGAAACTCTAAGTACAGGTGGAATATTTCCTGCCGGTAGGATGAACACTTGCGCCGAAATCTGATCTCGGATTCCAAGACTACATCTCATCTGTAGCACTGACGTTGCTGACAATTGTCTTCCGCTAACATTGAATAATTGATCAAAAACAGGATTCATAATTCATAATTTACTGAGCTGGTAGTAGTATATAAAACACCGATTCCTTAGGATTGACCTACTTATTTGTTCCCCCGGGTAAAATTTAAGGGGGAACTTTGTGAGGCTCTCTACGGGTGGGGTATGTGGCAGAGCTCTTGGTGGGAACTTTTCAACATCCGGAAAGTACACATAAACTGATGACGTCATCACGATTATTCCTCCGCGGTGATGCGGTCATGTTTGGCGGTGATTCGGTCGCGGGAAAAACCTTCCGCGGAGAAAAAGTAGTCCCTAGATAAAATGGCCCGATGGGGTCGAGTAAGGTATCAAAGTGAAGCTTATGTGAAGGGGCATCTGATGGACTGGGTGTGGGGTTGAAATATCGGCCTGCTGCGCATGCGCGGTGGCCGAAGGGTATGAAATAGCCGTTTTGAGATGTAGGGGAGCCCCTAGTGGACCGATGGGGTCGAGTGAGGTATCAAAGTGAAGCTTAGGTGAGGGGGCATCTAATGGGCTGGGTGTGGGATTGAAATATCGGCATTGTGCGCATGCGCGGTGGCCGAAGGGTATGGAAATAGCCGTTTTGGAGCTAGAGGAGCCCCTAACGGTCGAATGGGGTCGAGTGAGGTATCAAAGTGAAGCCTAGGTGAAGAGGCATTCCGGCAATGGGGTGGGTACATGTAAAATTTTTCCTGAAAAAAAAACGGAAAACGGACTTTATCGAAAAACCTGGGAAAATGCCTATATGGGGTATGGGTGGTATATAGGTCGCCGGGCTTAACGGGGCTCGCCTGTCAATAGAGTTATATCCCCCTAGTTCCAGGGTGGGTGTATGTAAAAATTTTCCTGAAAAAATACGGAATACGGACTTTATCCTAAATTACGGGAAAATGCCTATATGGGGTATGGGAGGTATAGGACCATCCTGGGAAACCTACTTCTCGACATTTGGGGTAGGGTTGTGGGGTCTCGTTTTACTCGTCTCATCATTTAGAACATGATAGGAAGTATCCCCGTGCGAATCGGTGAAATTTTTGAAAAAAGTCACCGAACCCCATATAGTCCCATACTGAGGGTATAGGATCAATGTTTGTCCCCCTGGGAAACGTACTTCTATACATTTGCGGTAGCGTTGTGGGGTCTCGTTTTACTCGTCTCGTCATTTAGAACATGATAGGAAGTGTCCCCGTGCGAATCGGTGAAATTTTTGAAAAAGTCACCGAGCCCCATATAGTCCCATACTGGGGTATAGGTTCAATGTTTATCCCCCTGGGAAACGTACTTCTATACATTTGCGGTAGGGTTGTGGGGTCTCGTTTTTCACGTCTCGCCATTTAGAACACGATGGGTAGGGTTGCGGAGCGAATTGGTGAAATTTTTGAAAAAAGTCACCAAGGCCTGGTCACCTAGTGTCGAAAACTGGTCCTTGTATGGGTCCTGCTAGACGTTTTGACGCCATGATATAGACCGAAGAGAGAGAGAAAACAACAACAACAAGGATGACACATGAGGGAACAACAACAACAACAAGTTTTTTTTTCATATAGTTTATTTTCCCCTCCATCATAACATACCCACGCTGGGGGAGCAGCGTTGGGTATGTTTACAATTCAAGAAAGAATCTTGTCCAATCAGAGACCGTCATTTGCATCTGTCCTATTCGTTCCTGTCCGTTAGATGTATTCTTGTCCAATCAGAAGTCGCCATTTCAGAGAGTTCCTTCTTCGGTCATGTTCATTCTGAACCGTTTATTCTAATCATCGTCGGCCAGGCCTGGATATTCTTCGGGCAGCATGTCCTGAAACAGTTGTTTGCGCATTTTGATCGCATTTTCCAGGGCCTCGGTGGGTGGTAAACCCATATCCTCTTCCAAGTGACGCTTGGTCTTCATGATGGACCTGTGCGTGGGGTCCCCTTTCATTTCAAGCGGTAGTAAGGTATACTGTTCATAGATCGCCATGGTTGTTTTCCTGATGCGGGGGCGCATTTGGGTGTACGTCTGTTGTAAATTATCCTCTCCGGCGTCCTCGATCGCTTCAGCGTGAGTATTGATAGCTGCTGTCACAATACGATCCCAGAAGGTAGGTTCTGCCTCACTTTCCTGGGATGAAGGCTGATCCTCTGAGGTCAAGCTCTCCATATCAGTAGATAGACTGTCAGCCATCTTGGATTCGGTATCAGTCGATGCACTCTCATCAATCTCTGTATCAGTATCTGCCTCAACGGGCTCCTCGGCGTCTTCAGTCCCATGTATATTTTTCTGGTGTCGCATCATATCGTAATGTCTGGTGAACGCGCGTTCACACTCAGAACAAGTATAAGCCATGTTGACGGTTGAACGTCGACTGTGCGTGTTTTGGGAATACGCTCGCTTTTATAGACAGTAACGCCCATCAACGCTTAGCTCAACGCTTCAACGCCCTGGTGAATTAGCTCAGAAGCTCTGATTTCATGGAATTGACACCAATTCATCGAAATGCAGTGACGCCCGTCAACGCCCGTCGTTACGCCTTAACGCTCGTCTCAACGCTTTAACACACTTTCTTAATGCTTTAACGTTGTTTAATGATGCGTTCGAACAAATGTTTCTTTTGTGCTATTGCTCTGACATACGCCGCTTTCCAGTTCATGCCCGAGGTTTTCAACATCGACGCTGTTCTTTCAATTTCCATATGGACTGGGTCCTTATCCAACAATTTCATATGGGTCAGTAAGTCGACATACTGCTGACGTAAAGCCTGTCGTAGTCTGGGTGCCAATCTGTTATGGGCTAAAATTGCAGCTTCCTCTTTCGAATACCCTTTGCGTTGAAACTTGTTTCCTGTGGCCTCCAACATCCCGCCCATCTCGGCGTCCATACTTTCTTTGAACAAATCCTTCCATAGCCTCGAGTTCACATTATGTTCTTCAACCTCGGGTTGGGCCTTCACGGTTGGGTGATATTCCAGGACTGATGGTATGAAGCGGGCCCGCTGTATGGGGGTGGGCTTCTGCTGCTGCTCTGCCAGGAGTGCACTCGGCGGATGGTGTAGGGGTATAGGCCGTTGTGGTGATTCCTCGCCGGGTAACAGGTGGGTCGTCAGCCGACGATCTTCGGGGGTATGGGCTTTTAAATCTACGAACAGGTAGCCGTACGGACGAATTGTCGCTTCTTGAAACGCCCACATAAAATGGTCAATGTTCTGAGGATAAATTCGACTACCAAACACACGGATTTGTGCTCTATCAATGGGATTGGAGAACAACACAAAGTATTGGCAGTTCAAGGCAATATCTCTGGACGCCTTCCTTTGAGGAAAGAGATTCTGAGTCAAATAGATGACGGACAGATTTCGATGATGGGACCCTTTGGTGAATAGGTCGGCGATTTTCGAATTGTCCTTGGCCGCACTCATCAGATCATCGAGCACTACCATGTTGGTCTGCTCGGAATCGAAGTAATAGGGTTCGTCTATGTCGTGAGGAATTCCTGGAACAAAGCTCACATTCTGTAGTCGTGCAGTTTCGTAGGCGAGCTGCCATTGGCTATAACACCAAACAACACGTGTCGGAGCTGGGGTTGCCACACCTTCCTCTAAGAACTTCATCACCCAGGACGTCTTTCCACACCCCATAGGGCCGCTCACCGTCATCGTATAAGGGTGATCTAATACTGTCGTGTGTGACGTAGGTGTTGATCGTTCCTCGCGCGTACTTTGAATTTGCACGTTATCGGGACTCCGTTCCTTGAGATGGCTTCGCTGTATATGTCTACGTAGATTACATGGCGTGGAAAATGACTTCGAACACAAGTGACATGCGTAAACCATGGCTCTCATCTCCACGGACACCAGGCGTATAATGAAGCTTTCACAGATGCATGTGTGTGTTTATATGCAAGAGCTCCGAGCTCGCGGAGCTCTTGGAGCTCGCGGAGCTCTTGGAGCTCCGGAGCTCATGGAACTCGGAGCTCCGGAGCTCCGACGCCACCACCGGGCGTTGACGGGCGTTGCTACAAGAGAACTCGGAGCTCCGGAGCTCCGGAGGTCACTTCCGCTTCCGTTCACGTGACCGGAACTGACCTTTGACCCCGGCGCGCGCGGTGTAAAGGTTTCCACCGCGGTGGAAACCTTTGCGCGCCGGGGTCAAAGGTCAGTTCCGGTCACGTGAACGGAAGCGGAAGTGACCTCCGGAGCTCCGAGCTCCGAGTTCTCTTGTAGCAACGCCCGTCAACGCCCGGTGGTGGCGTCGGAGCTCCGGAGCTCCGAGTTCCATGAGCTCCGGAGCTCCAAGAGCTCCGCGAGCTCGGAGCTCTTGCATATAAACACACACATGCATCTGTGAAAGCTTCATTATACGCCTGGTGTCCGTGGAGATGAGAGCCATGGTTTACGCATGTCATTTGTGTTCGAAGTCATTTTCCACGCCATTTATTCTACGTAGACATATACAGCGAAGCCATCTCAAGGAACGGAGTCCCGATAACGTGCAAATTCAAAGTACGCGCGAGGAACGATCAACACCTTCGTCACACACGACAGTATTAGAGCACCCCTATACGATGACGGTGAGCGGCCCTACGGGGTGTGGAAAGACGTCCTGGGTGATGAAGTTCTTACAGGAAGGTGTAGCAACCCCAGCTCCGACAAGTGTTGTTTGGTGTTGTAGCCAACGGCAGCCCGCCTACGAAACTGCACGACTACAGAATGTGAGCTTTGTTCCAGGAATTCCTCACGACATAGACGAACCCTATTACTTCGATTCCTAGCAGACCAACGTGGTAGTGCTCGATGATCTGATGAGTGCGGCCAAGGACAATTCGAAAATCGCCGACCTATTCACCAAAGGGTCCCATCATCGAAATCTGTCCGTCATCTATTTGACTCAGAATCTCTTTCCTCAAGGGAAGGCGTCCAGAGATATTGCCTTGAACTGCCAATACTTTGTGTTGTTCTCCAATCCCATTGATAGAGCACAAATCCGTGTGTTTGGTAGTCGAATTTATCCTCAGAACATTGACCATTTTATGTGGGCGTTTCAAGAAGCGACAATTCGTCCGTACGGCTACCTGTTCGTAGATTTAAAAGCCCATACCCCCGAAGATCGTCGGCTGACGACCCACCTGTTACCCGGCGAGGAATCACCACAACGGCCTATACCCCTACACCATCCGCCGAGTGCACTCCTGGCAGAGCAGCAGCAGAAGCCCACCCCCATACAGCGGGCCCGCTTCATACCATCAGTCCTGGAATATCACCCAACCGTGAAGGCCCAACCCGAGGTTGAAGAACATAATGTGAACTCGAGGCTATGGAAGGATTTGTTCAAAGAAAGTATGGACGCCGAGATGGGCGGGATGTTGGAGGCCACAGGAAACAAGTTTCAACGCAAAGGTATTCGAAAGAGGAAGCTGCAATTTTAGCCCATAACAGATTGGCACCCAGACTACGACGGGCTTTACGTCAGCAGTATGTCGACTTACTGACCCATATGAAATTGTTGGATAAGGACCCAGTCCATATGGAAATTGAAAGAACAGCGTCGATGTTGAAAACCTCGGGCATGAACTGGAAAGCGGCGTATGTCAGAGCAATAGCACAAAAGAAACATTTGTTCGAACGCATCATTAAACAACGTTAAAGCATTAAGAAAGTGTGTTAAAGCGTTGAGACGAGCGTTAAGGCGTAACGACGGGCGTTGACGGGCGTCACTGCATTTCGATGAATTGGTGTCAATTCCATGAAATCAGAGCTTCTGAGCTAATTCACCAGGGCGTTGAAGCGTTGAGCTAAGCGTTGATGGGCGTTACTGTCTATAAAAGCGAGCGTATTCCCAAAACACGCACAGTCGACGTTCAACCGTCAACATGGCTTATACTTGTTCTGAGTGTGAACGCACGTTCACCAGACATTACGATATGATGCGACACCAGAAAAATATACATGGGACTGAAGACGCCGAGGAGCCCGTTGAGGCAGATACTGATACAGAGATTGATGAGAGTGCATCGACTGATACCGAATCCAAGATGGCTGACAGTCTATCTACTGATATGGAGAGCTTGACCTCAGAGAATCAGCCTTCATCCCAGGAAAGTGAGGCAGAACCTACCTTCTGGGATCGTATTGTGACAGCAGCTATCAATACTCACGCTGAAGCGATCGAGGACGCCGGAGAGGATAATTTACAACAGACGTACACCCAAATGCGCCCCCGCATCAGGAAAACAGCCATGGCGATCTATGAACAGTATACCTTACTACCGCTTGAAATGAAAGGGGACCCCACGCACAGGTCCATCATGAAGACCAAGCGTCACTTGGAAGAGGATATGGGTTTACCACCCACCGAGGCCCTGGAAAATGCGATCAGAATGCGCAAACAACTGTTTCAGGACATGCTGCCCGAAGAATATCCAGGCCTGGCCGACGATGATTAGAATAAACGGTTCAGAATGAACATGACCGAAGAAGGAACTCTCTGAAATGGCGACTTCTGATTGGACAAGAATACATGTAACGGACAGGAACGAATAGGACAGATGCAAATGGCGGTCTCTGATTGGACAGGAGTCTTTCTTGAATTGTAAACATACCCAACGCGGCTCCCCCAGCGTGGGTATGTTATGATGGAGGGGAAAATAAACTATATGAAAAAAAAAACTTGTTGTTGTTGTTGTTCCCTCATGTGTCATCCTTGTTGTTGTTGTTTTCTCTCTCTCTTCCGGTCTATATCATGGCGTCAAAACGTCTAGCAGGACCCATACAAGGACCAGTTTTCGACACTAGGTGACCACATCCCGACGGAATGGCCAGTTTTCGACACCGGATGTGCCGCCATCTTGAACATACGTGCCGCCATCTTGGATATGGCCCATAATGCACCGGGTCAAAATACTCGCTTCTGATTGGCTGAGAGCTCTGTGACGGATTTGAAATACTCGCTTCTGATTGGACGAGAGCTCCGCATTGCGTCTGCGCATGCGCAGAATGATATTCCTACCGCACCATCTCGACCCCAAATACCTTCATGTACTGCCCGAAAATGGCCACTTTCGCTACTACTCGTACCGATGACGTCACCGATGACGTCACAGATGACGCGAACATCCCTCAAATCGGAATGTACACCCCGAGAACTACAAGATGACACCTTCAGGACGCATTCGAACCGTGAATAGCCCATCTCGATCCCAAATACCTTCATGTACTGCCCGAAAATGTCCACTTTCGCTACTACTCGTACCGATGACGTCACAGATGACGCGGACATCCCTCAAATCGCAATGTACACCCCGAGAACTACACGATGACACCTTCCAGGACGCATTCGAACCGTGAATAGCCCATCTCGACCCCAAATACCTTCATGTACTGCCCGAAAATGGCCACTTTCGCTACTACTCGTACCGATGACGTCACAGATGACGCAAACATCCCTCAAATCGGAATGTACACCCCGAGAGAACTACAAGATGACACCTTCCAGGACGCATTCGAACCGTGAATAATAGCCCATCTCGACCCCAAATACCTTCATGTACTGCCCCAAAATGGCCACTTTACTTACTACAACCAACTGCGCATGCGCAGATTAACGCGACATGCATTCAAAAACACACCATTCTGACTCTACCCACACAAGCTTCACTTTGACACCTCACACGACCCATTCGAACCGTGATTAGCTCATCTCTAACCCAAACACACCCCTACATAGCACCCAAAATGCCTGTTTTTCTATACTACGGCCAGACTGCGCATGCGCAGACTATTGAACACGGACGAACCATTAGCCCAGTCGGATGCTCCTCCACGAGAGCTTCAAAATAAGACCTCACTCGACCCCATTGGACCACCAGGGACTCACCTAGACTCCAACATGTCCACCCCGTATGGCCCTATACACCCATTGCCATGCAGTATAGGCCTATGGGCCAAAAATTTCACCAATTCGCTCCGCAACCCTACCCATCGTGTTCTAAATGACGAGACGTGAAAAACGAGACCCCACAACCCTACCACAAATGTATAGAAGTACGTTTCCCAGGGGGATAAACATTGAACCTATACCCCAGTATGGGACTATATGGGGCTCGGTGACTTTTTTCAAAAATTTCACCGATTCGCACGGGGACACTTCCTATCATGTTCTAAATGACGAGACGAGTAAAACGAGACCCCACAACCCTACCGCAAATGTACAGAAGTACGTTTCCCAGGGGGACAAACATTGATCCTAATACTCCCAGTATGGGCCTATATGGGGCTCGGTGACTTTTTTCAAAAATTTCACCGTTTCGCTCCGGGACACTTCTTATCATGTTTGCCTTGACGAGACTAAGAAAACGAGACCCCACAACCTATACCGCAAATGTCGAGAAGTACGTTTCCCAGGATGGTCCTATACCCCCCATACCCCATATAGGCATTTTCACGTAATTTAGGATAAAGTCCGTATTCCGTATTTTTTCAGGAAAATTTTTACATACACCCACCCTGGAACTAGGGGGAGATAACTCTATTGACAGGCGAGCCCCGTTAAGCCCGGCGACCTATATACCCCCCATACCCCATATAGGTATTTTCCCGGATTTTTCGATAAAGTCCGTTTTCCGTTTTTTTTTTTCAGGAAAAATTTTACATGCACCCACCCAGCCCATTAGATACCCCTTCACCTAGGCTTCACATGGATACCTCATAGAACTCCATCGGCCCATTAGTGGCTCCCCTAGCTCCCAAAACGTCTATTTCCATACCCTTGGGCCACCGCGCATGCGCAGAATGCCGATATTTCAACCCCACACCCAGCCCATTAGATGCCCCTTCACATAAGCTTCACTTTGATACCTCACTCGACCCCATTGGACCATTAGGGGCTCCTCTAGCTCCAAAACGTCTATTTCCATACCCTTGGGCCACCGCGCATGCGCACAATGCCGATATTTCAACCCCACACCCAGCCCATTAGATGCCCCTTCACGAATGCTTCACTTTGATACCTCACTCGACCCAATCGGACCATTTTATCTAGGGACTAGGTCTCTGATTGGCGGAAGCTTTTTCCCGAGACCGAATCACCGCCAAAACCGCTGCCAGACCGCATCACCGCGGATGAATACATGGAACTATTTTTGACCTGGAAAAATTGGAACTCTCCTGTGCTGGAGGTAGCTTTTTGGTCAATTTGAAATACTCGCTTCTGATTGGACGAGAGCCGCCACGTGACCGCCACAAATTTGCATAAATAGGCGGGAATTTGCTCTTTATATACTACTGACTGGTATGTCCTACATGCCAATGTATGTTGTTTAAATCTACATGTATATAGTGTAACCGTATATTAACTGTAAATGTCGTGACATCAGTGATCACTTATTACAATTACAGACAATGTATTTTTAGAATATTTTTAGTATTTTTGGGGCCCCTACACCATCCTTAAGATGACTGAATATCCGCCACATTTGGGCCCATACACCATCCTTAATATAGCTGAATATCCACCACATTTGGGCCCCCTACACCATCTATAAGATGGCTACAATAGCCCCAACACTTGGGTCCCATACACCATCATTAAGCTGACCTACTTTTGATGAAAATTTGACCTACTTAGGTGACCACCCTACTTCGTAGGTCCTGTGACATTAGTCACACTCCCATGTTACTCAATCTGCTAGGTAAATTGTTACGAAAATCGTGAAATCTACTTAAAATAAACTAGGAAATATGTCAATTTTTCAGTCATGCATATTTTGAGAGATAAATGATCGCTTTATACCGAAAACAGGGTCTTTATTACCTTCCGATTCTTGTAACTGCATAAGGGCTTACATTCATTAAGGTGCAGAAATGGTTATTATTGTCTCGCATGCTATTTAGCAGATCTGCTACTTCGCATATAATTTCTAAAATCAGTGATATTTAGAAAGGGGTGCGCTACTTTGAAGATAATTTCTAAGATTACTGCTAGTTATCAGTTTGACTTGCCTGTTCCCAAAGAAAATATATATGCTATATATTTAGCACAAATGCTAAATATTGTATTTTTTTCTAAATTGCAGCCAGAAGAAATGTTCAATATTTATGATAACTCGCAAACGCAAATTGTCGGACTGCCTCTCCAGAAAGAAATATATTGTATAATTGGCAGAAATGCTAAATATTGAATATTTCTTCTAAATTGCAGCCATGATAAATATCGAATATTTCTTCTAAATCGCAGCTCTCAATTGTCCGATTGCCTCTCCTTAAAGAAAATATATTGTATATAATTAGCACAAATGCTACATATTTTCAAACTTGCATACGCTGGTGAATAAGGAGGTTTAAGGCTGTCCCAAGTACACATTCTTTACTGGTATGTGCAACTCCTCTGACAATAACAGGGATTATTCTATCGATCTTCCTGGTTAAACAATGCGCATGCGCTGGTATATAAGGATATTTAAGACAGTCGCAAGTACATTTTCAGTTGTGGTCTGTGCAACTCCACTCAGACAATAACAGATTATTCTATCGTTCTTCCTGGTTAAACAATGCGCATGTGCTGGTATATAGGATGTTTAAGACAGTTACAAGTAAAGCTTGATTGGTGCCTACAGAAAGGGCGATATAAAGGCAACCTCACTGATGCAGACAGCTAAAACATGTATTCAGACTTACTGGCACAACAAACCAATCATTCCGCGTCACTGTATGTTGGCATGCACCCAAAGACTGAAGGTGTTTCGGAGACAATCGGTCCCTTTCAATGTAATTTCGAAAGAAACAAAACGCCAAAAACAACATCTTCCTTTGGTACTTGATTACAATAATCAAATTATATACGAATGAGATGATATTATAAAGGTGCTAAATATTGAATATATTGTCCTTTCTCTGACACTGTGGATATTTAACTGCGAATCTCTTCTATTTAGTATAGATTATAAAAGTGCTAAATATTGAATATAGTGCCTTTCCCCAGACGCCAGCTACATATTTAAGTGCGAATCTCATCTAATTAGATGATATTATCAAAGTGCTAAATATTCAATATATTGTCTGTTCTCAGACGTCAGCTACATATTTATGCGCGAATCTATTCTAATTAGATAATAATAAAAAGGTGCTAAATATTAAATATATTGTCCTTTCTGCGACCCGGTGTTACAGATATTTCAATGCGAATCTCTTCTATTTAGTATAGATTATAAAAGTGCTAAATATTGAATATATTGTCATCTCCCAGACGCCAGCTACATATTTCAGTGCGAATCTTTTCTAATTAGATGATATTATAAAGGTGCTAAATATTGAATATGTTGTCTTTCTAGGACGCCAGCTAAATATTTGACTGCGAATCTCTTCTAATTATATGATATTATCAAAGTGCTAAATATTCAATATATTGTCTGTTCTCAGACGTCAGCTACATATTTAAGTGCGAATCTATTCTAATTAGATAATATTATAAAGGTGCTAAATATTGAATATATTGTCCTTTCTCCGACACGGTGTTACAGATATTTTAATGCGAATATATTCTAATTAGACTAGATTATAAAAGTGCTAAATATTGAATATAGATGCTATTAAATTAACCCACTTTTCTGCCTACTGCGGAGTTTAGCAAAAGTATCTGCACAATATTGTCCAGTATGCTATTTAGCACCATGTTAAAGCATAGGAAATTTGAAAAATATCTAAATAAAAGCTAATCCTGCACCTAACTCCTTACATTCCCCTGTCAGACTAGGGGACTATTGGAATACTAGACCGACCCCTTTCAAGGAAAAATCTAGCCCGAAAACATCGGCTAAGGAGTCTATTTTTTTAGGTTGTTGTTGCTGAATCTGACTTCTTAGCCCGAAGGACTGATAGAGCCTGAAATGGAAATGACTAAATAAGACGACAGTCGCTCGAGATCTTTAACTGCACACGGCGTGGGAAATTGGGATAGAGGCACAAAAAGCATTTTACCGAATAAATAATATGATTTGGCATCTCCAGCAATATGACAACCACCTAATGACTCATTTAATTAGATGGAATCTGCCTTCAAACACGGATTTTGTCAAAAAACCGTTGTGTTCTTTCTCCACGGTTGACAGGGACATGCGCAGAATATGGTTGACCGTTTGGCTCACGTCATCAGTAATAGACCCGTGCTGACTATAAACCAATAAGCGACGTGTGTTTATTCACGTGATCAGAAAGATCACGAGATAAAAATAGTCTTACAACATGTCAGAAACGCGCCAAAACGGGGAAATCAGTCAATGTTTTCCCACACGTTTGATCACATTTTATCAGCATCAAACCAGTCATGAAAGACGGTACATGGTGAAAGAAGCTTAGGTCGGTCAAACTGTATCAAATTGACATATTATTTCTTTCCCGTTTTGTTATTTTCGCCAGCGAAAGATTGCGAAAAGTCACTTTTCGGGACATCAGATTTTATCGCTAAAATTTAACCTATAGGAGCGCTCTGGGCTGTGATAGGAATGCCACGCCCCCTTACCTATTTTCACCTATCACAGCCAGAGTTTCTGGGTTAGGAAAAATCGTGTCGTTTTAACTCATGCCAAATTTTCACATGTCTATGAATACGAAGCGCCATATAAAGCAAACCGTCCGGGCGAATAACAATGCGTAGGTTGCCGTTGCACGTATATCTCCATGCTCAGCCATACGACCCAATACTATTTGACCCGGGGGCAAACTGACATATATAAATGACCCGTATGTAAAATCGGTCAGGTGTACATTTCCTCAGAGCTGTGTCAGTTCAGCGACTGTGTGAGGTATATACCTCACTTTGTCGGCCTACTGTGTACCATGGAAAGCCTTCTGAAAACAGCGGCATGTGAACAGATTAACCTGTTGTCGGCCGATTTTGCTGAGATAAGTACAGCAATCTGGGACAACCCGGAATTAATATATAAGGAGTTTAGAGCGCACGATTTGCTAACAAACTTCTTCGAGAAACAGGGATTTCGTGTGACTAAGAATTATCACCTAAAAACTGCTTTCAATGCCGAGTATGGAGAGGCGGGTGATGATGTTCATCCGAATATCGGGATATTGTGTGAATACGACGCTCTACCTGAAATAGGACATGCCTGCGGTCACAATCTTATCGCTGAGTTGGGGGTTGCCGCGGCTGTGGGACTTCAGAGGGCCTTGACTGTCGCCAAGGAAAGAGATGGGAAGTGGCTTGGAAAGGTAAACTGAAGAGTACATAATTTTCCATCATAACTAATTTACTGCCTCCGGTTTATCGGAATGTACATGCCAAAGCGTTACACAAAGGAGCAGTAACATTTCCCGCGATCCTGTTTCGCAGGTGTTCATTAATATGTTAGTTGTTACTGTGGAATTATAAACAAATGTAGATCTGGCATTAAGGCCGGATGACAGAGGTGTTCTATTTTATAAAAAACGCAGGTTAAGAGATGAAAAGAACTTGAGAAATGTTTACAGTCCTGTTTGGAATTCGACTGTGAACATACCTTCCACCTATAGCTACCTTTGTATGCTTCTGTAATGTCACCCTCCCTTCCACCCGCCAATATTTCAAGCCAGAATGATTTTATGTTAGGCATATTAATTTGTAATATATGTGTTTAACTATTTGGTTTTGTTCAACGCTCTGTGTATCAATCTATTTCAAATTTTAATTTAAAATAATTTATGACTCCAAATGTTCTATTTAATTTTTCTTTATTTAGAAGACAATTTAAAAATTTATAAATTTCCAAAGTGCAATTTCAAATTGAAATTTCTTTCGATTCAAATTATTTCAAATCGCAAAATTGAAATTTCATATTGAAATTCAAATTACCAATTTTCAAATTTAAATAAAAAAAATTAAAGAGCCATGGTCCCTTTGCCCAGGTTGCGGCCCATAAATACTGCGCACTAACACGCATCCACCCACCTGGTGTTCTATAAACAAAGGTGACATACTACGCACTGGTGCGCACTCAGTCGAGGATTTTTTAAGGCCAACCAAAGTAAATTATTTGTTGAATGGAATATTTTTTATTGACATATAATTGCTATTAACACAAAATGTTCTGGTATACAACCGTGTTCTAGAATTAAAATAAGGAGATCAAATATGTGTTGCGAATTCGTACTGGAGAGGTTATATCTACAGCAGTTTATACTCATTTATGTCCCTGATCAGCATAAACCGAAACAAAAATGTGTGGAAACTTTTTCTGGCAACAGTAACTGAATTGACTAGTATTCACTCGTGGACAGCCCAATGTTGAGTAAGTCTGTATCTTTTGTTACATCATTGCCCTCCTTCGTTCCAATTTCTGTGGTATAGGCGTGATGCTCAACAGTATTTTTTCTGGCTTGGCCTGACCTTGTCTTGTTCTCACACATGGTACCAACACGCGATATTTTAGCGTGCATGCAAATATATAACATCAGAACTTCTGTTGATGGTTCCTCCATACACAAAATATAAGGAAATGTATAGTAATCTGACTGCACTCGGCAGTGATTTATATTAAGCTGACACCGATACTAGCCGTCGTGAAATACGTTTAGAACGATCACATGCTAATGAAATTAATTATCTTGCATAATTAATTCCAAGCTTCGTACTATTAAAAGCTATTTCTTTTAATAATATTCGGGATGGAGAAATGCCAAAAGTGAAAAAAAACGGAAGAAAAAATGATAAAAATGGGGCTCGAACCCACAACGATGAAAAATAGCCTATCTGCGGACTCAAGCCCAGCGTCAGAACTGTTGAGCTATTATATATCCATAGCTTCGTGTCACTGAATAGAAAACACATTTGTGGCAACAAGATGACCAATAAAATATTTTTTAATTTCATTTTTCAGTGATCAAGGCAAGCCAGAACCAAAATATATTTATGGTTAAACTGTATGGAATTGATATAGGAATTGAATGAATTGGCTTTTATTCTGGTTCTTGGCTGCCTACTATACAAATTTCTTTCCAAAAGAGCTTAAAATACGTCCAATTTATTGAAAATGAGCTTTCGACACGTTTTTAACTTGCAATCCGTTCCTTGCTCGAAACAAGCTTACCTAATTTTCTTTAAATATTAGAACTTAAGGATGTGTACTATGAGGTATTGCTTCAAAAATAACACTTCCATAACATTTTTCCAAAGGGCCTAGCTGTGGGCCGATGACTAGGGAAAGGGGCCATGGCTCTTTTGAATTCAAGGAGAATCAGCCATTTTAATAGTTAAAGTAATGTTTTTACCTAATCAAATACCTTTTTCAGAAGGCGCTTCTATGTTACCCGTTTTTCTCACGAATCCAGCGATAATACCCCTTTGAAACAAATGCGAGGCACATCTCAAGATATCCTGGCAGCGGCCACGTGCATCTACGACTGCGAATCACACCAATAACTACTAGTTTTTGTTCGGCATTATTGACTGTCAGAAAGGCATGTTCGGAGCAAGCAGTAGCAACTGGGTTTATTGTGTAACACTGTGGCACTGCTATTTTAAAACCGGATTGATTGATGTATTCAAAGACACCACAGTGTTATAACCGTCGATGTAAACTGAAAAACACGTTTCGCGTTGTATGAGCAAATGAGCTATTGTCTCGAAGTTTGTAATGCTGCACATATTCAATCAGCAACATCAAAAGCGCATTGGCCCAACAACAAGTTTATTCATCATCACTAGCATTGGCCCGTCTGACAAAGCCGTTCCATGAAAGATAGCGGGTCTGCCATAACAAAGATCAGCCGTCTTATATTTAGGAGATTCAAATCACATTCGTGACCTCAATGAGACATCAGTGTGCGATGACCTCCTGTGAAAATCACTTATCGGTATCCATCTTTGCTTTTTACATGCCATTCCCTACCTACATCCTAGGGATCGTGCTCCAGCGTATTCTCAGCATAAACCCATATTGGCTTGTTCCGAAATAATGGTGAATCAGTGGCCCGGTGTGGTGTTACGGCTAGACGTGCATATATTAAGGATTCCTAAATTCGATTCCTCCTAACGTGCTGGTTCAAAGCGCGTTATGTGTAGTTGACAAAGCGTGTTGTTCGGTCAACGCCGGACAATAGAATGTTCCTTACACAACGGAACGCATGTGCATTTGGAGCTGCAGCATTCAAAGTTACCCCAAGTTATGAACACCCGCTAATTAGCTAAATAGAATTAGTAAGCTATAGTCCAATCCTTGCGAAGGACTCACCTCGGGTAAGATCTCGAATGTTGAAATCTTCATCGTATTTATTTATCTCAGAAAGTAAAGTAAAGTTCTTCCACTCACGATTCTTTTATTATCTGTATTTAAGATCACAGTTCTGGGTACACCTGCAGAAGAAGGCAGTGGTGGGAAGCTGGACCTGATCAAAGCTGGAGTCTTCAAACCGCTGGATATTGCTTTAATGGCCCATCCGTTCCAGGCCAATTCCATCGCATTTGATTGTCTGGCCCGAGATTTGTGAGATATCTTACTCATGCATTCCTTCCCCTCTTCCCCTTCTCATCAACCCACCTTTGTCATCTTCATACGAGTATATCAATTCAATTACTAAACTAGCATATTTGATGCACCCACCTCGCTGTGGCATAATAATACCCCCAGTTACCGGTCAGTTTTTTGGACAGGGCGCCACCCGAGCGCGGAACGTCGAACGTTCGGATTTCCGATTAGAGATCATTTCCCCACCAGATATGAGTAAGCTTACGAAAAGTAGTTCGCCCATGTACAAAACTGAGGGGGTTGTTCGGTGAGATTTAAAATGAACCGCGCACGTCATACGTCATAGCCACGTCGTTAAGGTTAACTTCCGTTGTTGAGGGCAGAGACATCAGTGGAGTGAGACTGTGATACGGAACATGCGCTGTGGGAGATTGCCGTTGATGACCTTGATCAGTCAGGCCGCCATATCGCTATCACATTTGGAAACGATATATCATTATAGAACCAATCATGGCCGATGTTTCCACCCTTCCGCCAGAACGACGATTGACTTAACTTGTTGCTGTGAAATGAAAGCTCAAATGGTAACAATCTAGCAGGCGAAGAAAAATAGCCCAAAGAGAGCCAATACTCCTCTGGTAAGGGCGTGGGACTGAAATCAATTACTACTCTTGTTGAATTGCTTGTCTGTAGTGCTATTTCACTGTCCACAATATTGGAAAAGGTCTCAACTGTGAACGAGATATTTTATCTTTAGAATCATCAGAGTTTATTATATGAATGTGTGTTTTACTCTTTCTCCATTGGACCAGTCGCTGTCACGTGACCGTCGCTAATTTTCCATATTGACTCCAAAGCGGGTCCATAAATGCGATATTGACTCGGCGTGACGTGTGCTTCTTCTCAGCCAATGGAAATAGCCTCTGGATTGGCCGTCGGTTTACACTATTGCTGAAGCAGACAAAAGAGATCGCGAAGAGCAAAGCAAAATGCCTACTATATGTTATATATTAATTGCTTTCACCAACTTAACGAGAAGGTAACGAGAAGTCTGGGTCATACAACTAAACAATTATAGTCTTTTAATATCGGTCAATATGTGTTTTTGTGGATCTGAAAAAACAATATTCACATCGGCCTTCGGCTATATGGCGACGACCGAACAAAACTCCAAGCATTCCAACAAAAACAATTCAACAACCCAGCAATCCAGAAGTAACCAACACAACACATCAAAAAACAGTTACATACACTAAAAATTATGCATCAAACCGATTTCCTTTAAATAACCTAAAATACAGTCTTCTTTTACCGGAATAAAAAGAAGTAGCTGAAAAAGAATCTCTTTCAACCTTAAAATCTATACAGTCGATCAAAATATGTTTCACTGAGAGATCTTCGTGGCATTGAATACACCTTGGGGCTGGTTTCTTTTTTAGTTTTTTTCTTGAGTTAATCGGGTATTGCCGATTCCACATCGCCTGATCATGGCTTGATAGAAACGTTTCTGGCTACTCAGATGAATATATCCTACAGTTTTTCGAAACACATGAATTTGTTATTATCCAAAGCATCCAATAAAGATTGAAACAGCTTTCTCACATAAGTACAGATAGACTGTAATTGTATAATGTAATCAACAGATTGATATTGTGTTTTGTTGGTTGCTTAGTCACGTTGGCATCAAAGGTAATACTGAGGCTGATGAAATGGCTAAGGCAGCCCTAGATGATGAGGTTGATTCTGTTTGAATTCAGACCCTCTGTCTGTACTTATGTGAGAGGGCTGTTTCAATCTTTATGAGATGCTGTGAATAATAACTAACTTCATAAGTTCAAAAAAAACTGTAGGCTATACTCGGCTGAACAACCAGAAACGTTTCGATCAAACCATGATCAGGCGATGTAGAATCGGCCATACGCGATTAACTCACGAACATTTACTAAAAAAAAAGAGCCAGTCCCAAGGTGTATTCCATGCCACGAAGATCTCACAGTGAAACATATTCTTATCGACTGCATACATGTAGATTTTATGATTGTAAGAGATTCTTTTTATTGAGCGACTACTTGGAAGTTATTTTTAGTCGGGAGAGAGAGGACTGTGTCTTGGGTTATTTGAGAGAAATCGGTTTGTTGCATAAGTTTTAATGTGTGCATGTTTCAATGTGTTGGATTACTAAGTTATTGGCTTGAGTACTTAGAATTTTGTTTGATTGTTGTTATACAGTTGAAATATTGCTGAACGCGACGTTAAACCCTAATTCCCTCTCTCTTTCTTGTATAATGTATTATATCTGAAATTACGTCACATATTTTACTGACTGTTATGTCCTACATGCCAATGTATGTTGTTCACATCTACATGTATATAGTGTAACCGTATATTATGTGTCAGTGATCACTTATTACAATTACAGACAATGTATTTTTAGAACTTTCACGACCAGGTAAACGGAGATGTGATCTATTTGGGGCGACTGTACATGTAAATCGCACACCATACTGATACAACACACGTGGACTTTTATCCAAGTCTGCTTTTGTCAAGGGCATCAATTCAGATGGAAAAATGTTTTGCGCTGAGGTTGTGTTTGAGTTTGACCGAATTTCTATAGTTACATGCTAACAATGCTCTCCTACATTGCTCTTTATATTGAAATCATTGTATGGCAATTTGATCATGGAAAATAGATCAACATCATTCGTCTCCAACGGTTTTTGAACGATTCTCACTTAAATGGATGTGATCAAAGTCAGTCTCATTAGACAGACATCTTGTCCATTATCAGTTCCTTATATGGTATGAATTTGATCAGTAGGGGGGAAATATTTCATGAACTAACATAATAAATAAAATATGACCTTGAAAATGGATCAAGGTCAGTCATCTTCAACTCACTTTTGGATCATCGCAATATGCGTATATAACATTAATTTGCAAAGACTGGCTATAATTCAAGATATATGATAATGAACATTGAACGATAATTATATTGTAAACATAGGTAAAGTTCAGTCGATCCGAAATACTTTAAGTTAATCACCAGTGAGTTACATATCTCATGGATTGGAGACCCTACTATAATCATTCAATATAAATTCCAAAAACTAGAATTTGACAAAAAAATAGGTAAAGGTCGGTCATTTTCAATATGTTTCTGGCCCATCACCAGCTGGAACTGTTTTATAAATTTGAAGATCCTGGTAGTCCTTTTAGAGACACCGTATCCAGACTAAATATGAACAGACATGCAGTCAGGTGGACGGACATACAGACAAAATTTCCGGAGAGGTAATGAAAGGATTTTCTCAAAATTGGGCGGACCGTGATTAAGTAATACAGATCGGTCGAATATATTATACCTTTTTTTTACTTGGACGAGATCGTATCGTTCGAGGGAATTCCCTCTCTGATACCCAAATTAGCTTGCTACAAATCTCATTTGTTAGACAGATGTTACATGTACTTTAGTGATTCCATCGTCATATGTACGGTAGCATTCTGAACAACGATAACACATCTGATATACTACGGCCTTCTCTGATATTGTTTAGCTGGCAAGAAACTGTTTCATTTAAATGCCTGTTCATCAATTCTAGAAACTCCGCAATTTCTCCGCTAAATATTGAAGTTTTTCGAAAGTATTAGACTTCCGCCGTCAAACGGTGAAGCCTATTGTTTTGTATTTACGAAACTTATTTTATTATGTAAGCATCTGCTAAAAATCTTGTGCTTTTCCATCAATGGCTAGATCAAAGAGAGAGGATCATGCATCCTACACAATCGTGTTGAGCTTGAAACAGTTACTCCCTATGTTTGAGCTAATTCATAGATAAACATTTATTACGGAACCCATGCTTCTTAAATCAGACTTCCTAAAACGTGTATGCAAATCATTTCGGACGAACGTAATGTGACGTTTTGACATGCCGACAGTCAACGTATATCTTGAAATCTGGATGCACATGGAGTTTGAAATCTGAGGCCATGAGATGTTCACGAGCGTCGCTAGGATTTTTCAAGGGGGGGGGGAGTTGACTATCATATCACCTTAGGTGAGGGTCCAGGGGCCGCCTAGGCCCCGAAAGCTCCGGGGTCCTAGATTGCCGGAGATGCGTTCTAAGCGTTTTCCCGGAAATAAATTTGAACATAATGTATGGAGATTTATGGTTATATTATACAGCTCTGAGACCTTACAGGGCCTGAGATGCATTCTGAGCGATTTCCAACAATTAAATTAAAACAGCATTTGTCAAATATCAGTATTATATTTTATTCTCTTTGTCATCTTGAAAACAGAATAATAATACTTTGGGCCGATATACCTCGTAGGCTAACCATGTTAAAATGATTAAAACTAAACGTCATCATATCAATTTCCGATCCGTATGTCATTTCATGACAACACTTTTGCTGAAAATATCACAATAATACTGTGTAGAATATCAAACTGTGTATCATGGACTATATCTCGTGACCATGATGAAATACTGACTAGAAAAATGAAACTGATATCACTCATCATTCTGGAAATTAAAACGTGGCCATGGTAAAATACTGACGAGAAAAAAAATGAAACTGATATATATTCCGGAAATGAAATATCACGAATGTAGTATAGCCTTCAGCAAAACGGACCATGCTTGCGTTTCTGCAGACGGACTTGTGACAATTTTTTTTATTTCTTTCTTTTTCATTTTCCCTTTTTTGTTCTATTTTTGTAATTCGTTTTTTTTCTGGGTTTTTTTTTGTTTTTTTTTGCTTTTTCTTGTGTTTTTTTTTTTTTTTTTTTTTTCTTGCGCGCGTCCAAGGGGGGCGGGGAGGGTCGTTCGCACCTGACCACAGCCCCCCCCCCCCACCAGCGACGCCCCTGATGTTCCCGATTGTTTTATCTTTTCACTTCATATTCACTGCATCTTTTCCCTATTAATCATTTCAGCGTTCGTATCCGATATCTGGGAAAGGCGTCCCACGCATCTGCGTTTCCATGGGAAGGAGTGAACGCCCTAGATGCCGCAGTGCTATGTTATCAAAACATTTCCGTTATGCGCCAGCAACTCAAGCCAACATGGCGAATACATGGTATATCATTTCTTCATTTTTCTGATTTCTTTTAATATCCCAGTCTCCCGATCACCACCCATTAATCAGTACTAACGAAACACACACAAGAGTACTACTATCAACCACACCCAAGAATCTCTGTGTTGCACCTCATTGATGTGAAATCTGAATTAACGGACCGCGGACAAAAAACAAACAAAAAAACCTGCCAACTGGGGAATGGATTGACACCAACTAACTGTAATCCCACGCGGGAAGAGCACACAGCAGTCAAATTCTGGGCATCAAATACTACAAAGAATCTGGTGCGATTTAATGAGGATTCATCCCCCGATAAGGTACGGCTTAAACATGAAATATTACGTGCGAGAAAAATACATTCCTTGTTGATGATAACTCTTGAACAAGAATCCTCAACCTTGCAGGTGTGATAACAAATGGCGGTGCCAAACCCAATATAATACCAGAAGTGACGGAACTAGAATATTGTTACAGAGCCCCCAATCTTAAAGAACTTACGCAGCTAAAGGCGAAGGTGATTGCTTGTTTCGAAGCCGCAGCAAAAGCAACTGGGTGTCAGGTGAGTCTGATATAATAGGTAAACGGGTCAAATATTTTCACGGAGCTATGTAGACCCGTAAGGTCTAATGATCCAGTTATAATGCTGAAGAAAAATTTGAGCAAAAGTACGCTCTGCGAAGAACAGCAGAAGAAAAGACTTCTCAAATCTTTCAGCTACTGCAGATAATTTGGTCTCATATTTTTGCTAGATTTTTTATCACTAGGTCTATACACAGGCCCGCAAAACAAGAGTTTTAGGGGGTGTGGGCGGTGTTATTAGGGTGAAGTGTCAAATATCCAGGAACAGTGAGAATATGCCGGGCTTCGTTCTGAATTCTGATTGGTCAGTCGCGACACGCCTCCGGCAAGAGAGGTCACACGCGGATCACTTGTCGCGACTGACCAATCAGAATTGAGAACGAAGCCCGCCATAATCTCACTGTTCCTGGATGGATGGACGGTCACGTTGGATTTTGAATCGCCCGGCAAAAGTAAAAAATTGCACAAATTTACTAATTTGACGACGGGAATATATAAAGTGATACTTGTAGAATATGCTGATGTATTTTGTTTGGCGGTAAACCGTTTATTTCTCGATTCACCCAAAGTGCGTTTCACACCTTGTTGTGGATTCATATAAAGCATGGGGTTATATATAGAGACCCCATATTTCGATACTTCACCCTAATACCACCGCCCACACCCCAAAAACTCTTGTTTTGGGGGCCTGTGGTCCATATTAGTGAATTTTAATATTTTCTGATATTCTTAAATATGTCATTTTTAAAGTGTTTTCTGCTTTAGAGCATAAATACAATATGGATACCATTCTGGGTTTGCCTTAGAGAGTTTTTGTGTGAGGATATCATAAATCTCTAGCTATCAAAAAATTTATCCAGTACAGTTAATAAACGCAGAAGAAAATAATTTAAGGCATATTTATTACATGTTAGCAAGGAAATCAATTTTTCTAGGCTTCCATTTTTGCAGAAATTGTATACACAGAATGTAACTTGGGGATTCCACCCACATTTCCTTCACCAGACCCTTTATACCAGGGCTATGCAGTTTTCATGCATGACCTAGTCCATTGAGTTGGTTCATTTGGCTGGATAGGCTCCAAGCACATATTATCAAGTTACAGTGAATAAAGGTGACCTACATGTACTTATCACCATTAGGAAGGGTCAAACTGAGAGGAATTTCAGTGTTTATAAACGCTCTGACAAATCCAGACCATGGACATGGAGCAGATGCATCATTCCCTGCAATTTTCTTATATACATGTAATACTCAGTCAGTTTTATATTAAATAATGAATTTGGCCCATCTGTCTCTCTCTCTTAAGAACCTACAAACTATCCAAAGTTGTTTTATTGAAATAAATGTGCTACATTTACACTCATTCACTGGAGAGCCATGTTGAGAGAATTTGAGACCTGAGAGCAGATTGTAGTGCGACACTGGACTCTTCACCATGGGACCGAAAATCAAAGCGTTGGTGGTATTATTCCAAAGCGTAATTTGCTTATACTATAAATAGACCCGTTTCAGTGCCTAGGGCTCTAGTTAGTTTATTCGGTTGTTTGTTACTCCGCGTCGTGTTTCGATGGTATGCTAGACATTTAAGCAGCACAACGTCGGGCCTTAAAGGCTAGTGCTTCTGGGTATCCTTGCATTTACCATGTTACCACATGTTGAGCCTTTTACTCCATAAGACATCCTTAGCATCAGATGAGTTAGTTGTTTGAGCTGATCTGTCATCACATCTCCAGTGGTAGTAGCGTATTTAATTCCGCTTTAAGCCGATGTGATGGATAAGAATGTCCTGGTAATTAGTGTCCCTTTTCGTATCCTTTCTATTGTAACCAAGGACGGACACTTGCCCCCAATGTGGAGAAATGTGTCCTAGCTGGGTTAGAAGATAGGGGCCGGACACTCTTAGCCACCGGACATTCTTAGCCTCCACACCGGTGCTAGGGGTCGTGTGGTTACTTGAACAGTATCCACATGAACATCTGCAATAAGAGCACGGCTGAGATACTAAAGCTACGTCCGAGAATCCTTCGTATTCTAGAGTCTGATCGTGAGGTACAGAGAGAAGCTTTCCTGTGGAGTCATATGGTGAATTTTAATCGCCAGACCTCAAACTTTTCCACCTCCTCCATATCTCTCCATACTTATATGTTAGTTATCCATCCTAGGTTTCAGAACAGTTTCGGTATTCCTTTGTTCTCAAACGTGGTCCAGCATTTGGAATTTGACTTGATTCAACAGGCTGGGGAAAATACCTGTCCTGGGTGAGGATTAAGACAAATTTAGCATCAAAGCGTAGAACAGCCAATTAGGCCAAATTCCTTAGCGCGCGACACGACTGCATGTAGTTCGAACAATTCCCACAAGAAGACTTTCTTCGCGTTGTGATACAGCCCAGATTCTAATTTTGACGCGCGACAAAAACAAATACCGTTGCTGGCGTGTCGCATGCTGTCAGTATTGCATCACAAGATAGCATTTTTAGGTGTGATTGTGGTTGTCCTTTACCTTCTTGAGCCAACAGAACTGTCATGGCGGATCAACCTCAGCTAGACTGTATTCTGATCTTTTTTTCAATATTCATCAAAGAATTTCCAGTAGGGTTGGATTGATCACTGCGTTTGGAATGAGTGGTGGGTATGTGAACTTTTTTCTGTCATTTTTCGTTTCCAGGTTGAAATAAAGGTTGACGAACGAAGGTATTTGAATATGATAAACAAACACCACTCTTGCAAGACTGATGCGTGAAAATGCTAAACCTCTTGGAATACCATTTATGACCGCTGAGAAAAATATGGCTGTGTCGGCGTCCACAGACATGGGCAACGTAACTCACGTGGTACCAGGCATCCACCCATGTTTCTACATCGGCACTGACGCTAAAAACCACACCCGAGACTATACTACTGCAACAGGTATATTCAATGATAGTCTGAACATCAACCACTTTCAATTCCCCTCAGTGTTTGCGGGGCATATGCAGCTTTGCATTCTTCCATTGGCGAGATTATCGTCACAAATTGTTTCACAATCAAATGTGATGGTACTAAATTCCAAGTTGGCGGCCAACCTGGTGACTACATTTACATGATTTAGGGCAATAGCGATTTGTAACCATAATAGCGACTTGTGACACTGATACCGGGGTGATAAAAACGGAGTGAGACAGACGGACGGACAGCCAGAGAGATCCATTAAGTTTTCAGATGGTTTTGAGAAGCATGTAGTTAGTCCTTCGTTTTGCTTCTGGAGAAAGTTGCTGAAAACCAACACATCATACTCAACAAAAGAATCTTCAGCAGAATGAGAGGGACGAAAGCTTATTTTTATTATCGTTCTCGTAGCTTTAGCTGCGGAAAGCTCGATATAGGTGCCGCAATGATATGCGTCTGTCTGTCTGTCTGCATATCTATCTGTCTATCTATCTACAGGACCAAGTAAATGTTAAAGTTAGATCCTAACGCCTGCCCAACCGCCGAACCCTCATATTTCAAATGCTTACATCGGGCTACACATATTGAACCCATCCACTACTCTCGGGGAGCATGTCCCCACCCCTGAGACCCCAGGACCAAGTAAATGTTAAAGTTTTGGACTTAGTAAATTTTCCTGTCCACAGCTTCTCGGCCTCACCTATGTCTCCTAAACTAAGGCCAGCCCGACCCCCGAACTTTCATATATTCCAAATGCTTACATCTGGCTACACTTGTTGAACCCAACCACTAACCTCGGGGAGCATGTTCCCACCCCTGGGACCCCAGGACCAAGCAAATGTTAAAGTTTTGGACTTAGTAAATTTTTCTGTCCACAGCTTCTCGGCCTCGCCTATGTCTCCTAAACTAAGGCCAGCCCGACCCCCCGAACTTTCATATATTCCAAATGCTTACATCTGGCTACACATATTGAACCCATCCACTACCCTAGGGGAGCATGTCTCCATCCCTGGGGCACCGAGCCCCACCCTATATCTCCTAAACTAAGCCTTTCCCGAAGCCATACCCTCATATAGTTTGGGAGCTCAGATTATCTTGTACACTTATTCAACCCATCCACTACCCCCGGGAGCATGTCCCCATCCCTGGGGCTCCGAGCCCCACCCTATATCTTCTAAACTAAGATTCGCCCGACCCCATACCATCATATTTTCCCGCAGCTTACATGATCCTACACTTATTCAACCCATGCGCTACCCATGGAAGCATGTCCCACCCTCGGGGCACCATGCCCCACCATCCATCTCCTAAGCTAAACCTACAGTATATTCCTTTATAGTATTTACTAATAGTTTGATGGCATTATCTTATTTCAGAAGTACAATATCAGTATAACCGGCGGGGAATCCCGCAGTACCGAATCCCTGTTAGTGTCTCATCGCATACTGGAAATGATAGCTTTACTCCAACTATTGCGTTGTTAATAGCTTTGTCAGCAGCGGGATTTTTTGTTCACCTAGCTATCATCACAGAAAGTTACACCAACAACGTGCTCCAAATTGCACACCTATTGTTCCTAACTATACATGTATATGTATTCATCAGATCTACGCAATGAGATGTTTAAGCTTACTTTCAAAACGAAATGTAATCTTATTTGAAGTTATAATATAGTTCCTCCTTCAATTCAACCTCAACATCACTGGCATAAAAATCATATTTTTTAATAAATGTATTGTGATTTTGAATGATGTGCATTGCCAATGATGTGCAACCCCAAATGATGTGCCACCCTGAAGGGCTCGATCTTTTTGCGAAGCTGCATGTTATTGGGAATATTTTATTTATTTGTGATACAGTCTCGGCCACAATGGTTGATGCATTGGTAAAAAAATCTAAACTTCTTGAATATTTCATTCGACGGTTTGTGAATCTACGAAGGATTACCTGTTCGCAAGGGCTTTGTTCGACAATCTACCTGTATTGCAATTCTAACAGAGTACCATTTCAGATGAATTATCCTTAATCTATGCAATGCGAATTAAAAGCAATATTTCCACCGGAGAAAGTGACACAGGTAACCCTTTGTAATTAAAAACTGCGTGCGACCACATCTTGGTGACTTAATGTTCCTTTGTTTGCTGGCTTTCTGACTTGGGCTGTATGCTTGTCGCAAAGTTTTGTAACCCATAAAGTAAAACAGTTGGCTCTTTCTGTCACAAAAGCAGCTTCAAATTGCTTTAGGAGAATAGTGTGAACACCCCTTGACAAAAATATACGGTCCGGTTTCTCGGATATGTGTTCTCTGGAGTTTGAATCAGGGGATTTAGGAGGCAGGGGTCAGAACTCAAAATTTGGTTTTTCACCGGGTAGAATAACAACGCCACATATCCTGATGAAAACAGGATGAGAGCACATGCGACTTGTTTTTGTCAACGTATTGTGTCATCAAGGTGTAGAATCAACAGTAAACACGAAATACAGTTGCCATAAGAGTTGTCTGATTTAAAGTGCTGATCACAATACAGTTGTTCTAATATTCTAATCCTACCTTTCAACAAAATGCCACTAGGGTGCGTTTCAGGAATACACACCTGAGAAACGTGCGTTAGGGCAACGATTGAGTATTAGTATACAAGATAGAAAATTAATGCACCTGTAAGTCAGAGTTGCATGTTGGGGAATTTCCTTTAATCTGTTATATAAAATTCATAGCTCTTTAAATTTCAAGGTCATGGAACACTTGTAGGCGGCGATGTATCGTCTATTTGCAGCAAGGGTTGTTCACACGATACACTTGAAGCGATTGGACGCTGCGTTTCTGACAAAAATGTACGGTATCCCAATTTCTTTGCAACAAAACCTTGCGAGTAGCATACCATAGCGTTTTACGCCAATAAGTGACGTTCTACGTGGATAACCACCATACCAATGGATATCGACTGACTACAATGTATTTGTAAGCATTTTTTCCGGGCGATGTAGACCCGTAGGGTCTAATACTGAGGAAAAACTTCAGCACAAGTAGTATTGGTGCCAGTGTGACTGGTTGTTTATTGAACTGCCTTAGGCTTAAAAAAAAGATTCATGAAGTTATTCAGCTACTGCAGATAGTTTGGTCAAATATTTTGGCTAGATTTTGTACCACCAGGTCTATATTAGTGAAGTTAAATATTTTCTGATATCCTTATGTACGTCCAGGTGTCATTTTCACAGAGATTTCCTGTTTTAGGAATACAATATGGATGCCTTAGAGAGTTTTCCTGAGCGCATGTCATAAATCGCTGGCTGATAAAAAGTTTATTATCCAGTACACTTAATATATGCAGAAGAAAATAATTTAAGGCATACTTATCATGTTTGCCATGTAGGCAAGAAATTCTAATTTTCTAGGCTCCCATTCTTGCAGAAATTCTATTCACAGTATGTAACTTGGGAACTTACACACAATCATCCCCTCCACCTGATTTAGATACAGACATATGCATAACCTAGGTCAATGGCTTGGTTCAATTGCCTGGATAGGGTCAATTGATAGGGTCAAACTGCAAGTCATCATGTTTAAATAGATGTGACCTACATGTACCAGGCTGATATTAGGCTGGAGGTACATAAGTATAATATAATACCATGAGCATGATGAGAGGATGCATCCCAGCATAGCTCCAATCCATCTAACCATAAGGATTTTACATTGTATCTCAATACTGATTTTTTTTTTCATTTACTGCTGAAGGATATGCTTTCTACAATTTGAAGAAGTAAAATGGTTTACAAATATTAGTAACATGCAGAGAAGACATTATTTATCTGTTAATTAAGTCTGTTTCATAATAAATAAAGAATCTGTCCCATCGGTCACAATTAGACGAATTCATTAGAGATCCTTGTTGAGAGAAATGTGTGAGACTGGACAAATTGTGTGGCTCTTCGCCATGGGGACTGAACATCAAAGAGTTAGTGAAATTATTCCAACAGCCTATTTTGACATTGAAATAGCCCCGTTTCTGTGCCTAAGTCTCTAGTTTAAATTCAAAAATATATCGATCGAAGGTATTTCGGAAAGGAAATCATTTTTCAACCTTGTTGACGTTTCCAAGAATTTGCATAGATTAATAAAAGTTCGCCTGAAGATTCATTGGAGATTCATGCACAATCGAAAGAAATACTGAAGAACCAATCTGATTCGGCAGAACCACGCTGTTCTGTCAAAGTTTCAATGTTTTACTATTGCACCAACCATTATGAACGAGACTGTATTATCAGTCATGGAGGATTAACAAATTTGGCAAACGTATATGATGATAATATCTGAATATTGCTGAGTTGTGTTATCAGAGAGACGGATAGACGAACAGACAATCAACTCGACGTTATTGATGGCTAATGACCAATGATGGGTTTTAACTCCATCAGCCAACAATTCAATCAATGGCTGTTTTATTTATTTTTTGTACAGGTGACGTCAAGGCCCAACCATACACGTTAAACATGGCTAAATGTCTGGCGATGGTTGGAATCGACGCTCTACTAAGCCCGGATATCATGGCACAGGTTAAACATGACTTCCGTGTACAGAGAGCAGAGGAGGGATACCAGGATTGAATGATCGAGTAATATACCGGCATATTTCGAGTTTGAACTAACAAATTAACTTGGTATTGATTCGCCGATATTATTATGTCTTTATGCAATGGACTGCCTAACATCTTTGGTAATAAAATGTCAATAATAGTTATTGCAATCTCTCTCATTTTCTCGAACTATTTCTTGACATCTGGTATGCATGGACAGTTCAATCTAGTTTGACGCCGGCATTGATGCATCTGTATCGAAAGCTTTTCTTGTGCATGGAACATAAGTGGACGGAGGACCAGACGTGATGAGTTCGCCTTATCCCATAGGCATCGGATTTCATGAAGCTGATTGAACTCTTTGATTGGGCTTCTTCACTTCTAGTCGACTGATGAGAAGCTGTGCTCAGGTTGGAAGATAGTACTGTACCAGAATTACTGTTAGCTGGGAGAACATCTGTCACGGGTATCTGCATCAACAATGAATGTTGCTTCAATATTTGGATTTGCCTGAACAGGGCTGCTTGTCAGTGACTCTTTTACTTCACCAAAGGCTCCCTGTCATTCCATCATCCACACAAAACATCGCTACTTTTTCATCAGTTTGCGTAATGGCGCTGCAATTCGGGTAAATGGTTTCACAAACTTCCGATGATACGATGTGAGACCTACGAACCTAGGCACCTCTGTAGCGCTTGTAGGACAGGATCACTCCCGTGCAGCTGAAATGTTGGCAAGACATAGGCTGATACCTTCCCTGCTAAAACACTGCCCCAATAAATCCATATAAATTTTATATTTGCTGGGATTAAGCCGTAGGCAAGCTTACTGTCTCGTTCCAGTAGGCAGTCCAATCCGTTCAAATGCTCCTCAAATCTCCCTTCTAAACTCAAGTCTATCGTCCAGGGAAAATAAACATGTTTTCCACCCTAGTCCTGCTCATACCATCAGCGTCAATCTCTAAACAGTACTCGGAGCATTACATATGCCAAATAGATTAACGTTGAAATGGCACAGGCTTCTATGCGCGGTCAATGCAGTTTTCGCTTGATCACCTGATCTAGTGGGTCCATCTCCACCTGCCAATAACTGCTTCAGAATTCCATGAATGAATGAAAACAACATAAATCCGGATAGGAGGTCAAGCGAGTGGTCTGCCCTTTCGAGATGGCACACATCATTAATCGTTACCTGGATTAGACGCCGGTATTCTAGTCAGAAACTCTCTTCCTGTCAAGTACTACTCATAAAGTCCATGGACTGTTTGGTGATTCTATTAATTCTTGTTCCAATATATTACCCACATGTCTATCTCATCCCTTACGACTGCAGAAAGTATTCTTGGCTGTTGCCTGGACGGGTATTGTCAGTTTCAATGGAATGTTCGACAGTTCGCCCGTCTGTCGTCTGTTGGTGCGAATACATCAGTATTTTTATCCAAAAATCGGATAGGTTTGTCCACTTAGGAGGGTGGGTTTGATCAGGTATTCATGTCATATTGTGGGTTCAGTGTTGGTCTCTTGCATTGGAACTACAGGTTTGAGCGGCTCTATATATCCAGCTGTCGACTTTTTATACGATATTTTATGCTCATTACACGATATAGTACGCTTCGATCTGCTCTCGTAGTAACCATGCTTCTGACCACGAACAATATTCTCCTCTGAGATCAATTCAACGATATCTTGTTGCAGGCATGCGACTCTACTTGCTTCAACCTAGCCAATCCTTGCCCACTTTCATGGTACATTCTAAATTACAAGCGTCTAATCCGTCATTCATAATCCAGCCGTCGTCCATCAGAGAATATCCGCGTCCATAATCCAAAGACCTATTCCACATTCCATATAACAGTATTAGCACCAAATTCAAAAAGACAATCATAGTATACATAAACATAGGCTTCTTTCCTGCAAGCGAGAAGCGGTCAACAGTTTTCAATGATGCCGGCAAGACATCATGATGTTCCAAAAATATCAAATCCATATCGCTGATCAATATTCTTAATCCATAATATTCGTTGTGAAGTCGTCATCTAAAGAATGATGTATCTCAGTCACGCTTTGATTGTGACTGTTCATATGAGTACCATGAGGATCTAGAAGTACATGGTTCATACGGCCCCTAGCCCCGGGTTAAGCGGAATTAGACACAAGTTACGAAACGTAGCGCCATAGATCTTGCACGCTACGTTCGTATTTTGTTATCAGCATGCGATATGTATCGCCAAATTTGAGAAACTTTGAGTGGAGGCGCTTGGTGGTGTAGCCCTGTTTTATAAGTTTCTGCAACAATGTTTTGTGACGTTGATTAAAATCGTCACATTTAACACAGGATCTAGCAAATGCTACTAGGCGTGATATGTATACGCCATATGCAGGTCCCACTGGAATATTACTGTCCAGAAAGGGATAGTTTACGATGTCGAAATTGTAATCATCTCTTTTGTCATAAAGTCGACGAGAGAGAATGCCCGCTTCATTTTTATAGAGATATAGATCTAAATATGAGGTGCCTGTAGGGCTATCTGTAGTTTCCTTCAAATCCAGTGAAGGTGGATATATATCCTTCACTGCGTCATTTATATAGCGATTATCCACAGCGAGAAGATCGTCTATATAGCGTTTGGTGAATGAGAAGGAACGGGCTTTGAATGGATCGGTTTTTGAAAGCGCCTGCATATAGTCATATTCATAAGAGAACAGATACAGGTCAGCCAACAGGGGTGCACAATTAGTACCCATTGGAATACCTATATGCTGCTGATATATTGTGTTGCCAAATTTCACATAGATATTTTTAATGAGAAATTCAAGCAACTCTATAAACAAAGAAACATCCCATGAATGATATCTCTTGTATGTAGTCGAGCTAAAGAGTGCTTTATGGCTTCCGACATTAATATATCTACGATCAGTTTTCTTGAACACAGATACTATTAATGAACTTATACGGTCAATAAGGTCCTGATGAGGGATTGTAGTATAGAGAGTCGAGAAATCCCATGTGGATACATGTCTGTACGGTATGTGACCTTTAGCATCAAGTTCTTCCGTAAGACATTTTGAGTTTTTCAATATCCACATACATTCAACGCCAGAGTTCTTAGAAATAGTGGCGCAATACCTTTCCCAAAATGCTTTTACCTCCTGAAGGGCCCTCGTCAATAGGGTTGAAAGAAGCTTGGTGGTGCAGCTTCTAGAACCAGCTATGAATCTAGCTTTGTATGGTGATTTATGCATTTTGGGAGTCTAGTATACTTTTGGTATGTCGTTATAATTGGTTGGAAGACAAATACCTCTCTCCCTGAGAAACTTTTTGTGGTTGTTAAATAAATCTTCCAGAGTAAATGCAGTTCGGGAGTAAGTAGGCGTATTTGATGAAGATATGTCTACACTCAATTCTTTAACCAGCACCTGGTAATAGTAATATTTACATATGAATATTATATTATTCGGAGCTTTGTCTGCTGGGACTATGACGATTTACTCTGGAGATTTGCTAGAACTTCTTGCGAATTCAGGTTTCTCAGTACTTGTTTTGCTTGGGGAAAAGTACTTCTGTCAATTGTTTCAACGACCTTGCTCTTGGTGAGGTCCAGCCAATCAGCGAGTACTGAGTAATCCCAGACCCAGCAATGCTCTTGAAGGAATTTCTCGACGCTTACATGCTCCATTGATTTCAGGTACCACAGCTTGGTGTGTTACCCTCAGAGGGGATATCACTGGGACGAAAAAATCAAAACCTTCGACTCTGTAATTGCGGTTTTCTGTCGGGCGTTATCTTATCCATAACCTCGGAAAAATCTATGATAACCGCAGCACATGTCACAACAACCTGGTCAGCACTTCCACACTTCCACACTTCAACAGACACTCAATCTTTTTTTCTACGATGGCCAAACAACCTTCATTCCGTTTATTTCAAACAGTGAGCTGTGGCCAAACAACCTTCATTCCGTTTATTTCAAACAGTGAGCTGTGTTTTTTCTCTCTTCAGCGCTAGAAGTTTTTCAACAACAATATTGTGGCAGCGCTACCGTTTCAGCACAGTTTCTGCGAATATGATCAGTCTCTCTGCACAGATAACAGTTAGATCCTCTAGATATCCTGCTCGATAGTGAACATCATGCTGACGTTTCCATGGTATCTGTCCACTCGGCATTCTATGGACAAATTCAGAGATTTTTCCCTTCAACCGTTGATCTTTCTGGTCCTATCCTGGTCTTCATTCGCGACACAATTTTTCTTACTCGAGTCTTCCGGCTGCTTCGCTGTTCCGCCTTTTGTCTGTCGTCAGGCTCTACAGATACATCGCTTTGTCCAATATTTCGGTCGCACTCTTTACAACCAAAAATATGCGGAATTATGTCTGGTGCATTCGGTTATCCCAGGTCAGGATGACAAACCTTCCGATGGATTGGCCAAATTCAAGCAAAGATTCTCCAGTTCTTTGTTGCCTCCAAAGGCAGAATTCTCCCATATTTGGGGGCTCCCAAAGGTCTAGCATAGCTCTCACTTTCCCCCCTTCCACTTCCTCCAAGATCATTTTTCCAGTTCCTCTGAGGCTTACAGCTGAATACAACCCTAGCTGTTCTTCCGACCAATTATTTATCTCGGTCTCAAATGCATGTGGTATTCCATCGATGGCGTCGTCCCATCATAAGGCGCAGGCATGTATAATAGTTTTCGAGCGTCTTCATCACAAGCCCAGAAAACGCGCGTCTTACTTTTGTTAGCTTCAGGTTAGTTGCAAGGATTTCCTTGTCCAAATCATAAGGATTTATCTCAGACCTCACAGAAGCATCGCGTCATCTTCTATCACTTTCATATTGCGAAGTAAACTCATTTGACTTTCCACATGCCTACGTCCAAATAACGAAGTTTCTTGTATTTCTTTAGGGGAATCCACTGTACTACATCTTCGTCCTATACCAGAATATGTTCTCCTTGGACGCCATAGTCTGGCACCATTCCAAACTCGTCATCGCTGACTCGTAGTTTTCCAAGTGTATCGGCCATTGTGTCTAATCGTCACCACCGAAAAGCGCCAATTGTCACAGCGTTTACTTTTCCGGTCTATCTCGTCGCTGCTACCAGATTGTTACGGAATCTTATAACAAAACAACAGGGTCTGCCATAAATACGACTCGCCATCCAATTCTATACACAGGATCCAGCAGATAACACACAGCACATTTGCTACAATATATATGTTTATACAACTGGAAATTACAACACTGAAAACTCTAGTCTCGCCGTTGGTCAACTGGTGTACGCACGTCTACATGAGGCAGGAGCTCAACAGGCGTACGCACCATTGACGGCCGCTCGCTCGGCCTATCCACACTTAACATGATAGCAATTTGTCGCCCTACAACATCTCAGTCCTTCAACTGGTGTTCCAGTACACACCAGGCAACATAATAACCAATATAGCCCTACTTAGACCGTTATGTTATCCCTTATTCAAGTTAAAATCCCCCTTGCACTAACACAGGACCTAAATCAAGGTGGGCCTTGATCCAGCTGTTTACAAACTGATCCAGAATCGTCGATTACGACATTATATTGCGTGGGTCACATCTATAGGCGCATACAACGCCCTCTACTGACAAAGAACGATAATTATATATTATATTATATTATATATATAAATATATTGCTTCATTGAAAGGAATCAGTAGCTCGCTAGGTCGTTGCACCGTTTCCCTTTTTTATAAGCACGTCGATAGAAGTCGTACATCCCATAAATAGTTATGTTCGTCTATCCGTCTGTTCACTTCGGATAATACACGATAGCCTTCTTGTTTGTCGCTGTGCTTAAAATAGATAGATTGTTAATGGAGCACTGCTTCAAGAATGAACAGCTACACAATATTGGCTGTTAGTTTGGCTTCGTCTGCTGGAGATATGTCTCGAAATATTGAGGTCCGCATATCCACCCCCCACTAAGCCATTCAAGGATAAGTCAGTATTACAAGCCACTAGCCGGTCTTTCAATATTCAGCCGTCGTCCATTAAAGAATTTCCGCGTTCATAATCTAAAGACCTACTACATATAACAGCATTAGCTTCAAATTCAAAAAGTACATCAATGATGCATGGTCTGGTTGTAACGCCTCAAATTCCAGTACATAATCGTTGATAATTTGACAGTGTCTACGTATGGAGCACATACAGGTAAATGTGTGTTGTGGAACCAGGTCTGGATGGCCTAGTTTGTTCAGATCGTGAAGAATGTCAAAAGGCAAAGGAAAACATGCCATACTACTGCTAGTCACTGGCCCAAAGGCCAGACTTGGGAACATTGCCTTTATATTAATGTATACGTAATATTGTGTTTTGGGGGTCCGGGGACCTGGGTCAACACCGTGGGGCCAAACAGGTCGACGTCCTATATAGCCGCCCCGTATGGCCTGGCGGCTAGTGTCATAGACGATGGTAGTTCGGTTCACATCAGTAGTATAGGAAGTCTATATGCCGTTTTTTCTCCTATCTCTTAACATGGTGACCTGAATTTTTTACTCCTCAATAATTTGACCTCGACCCCGGTGATCTAGGTTCACGAAACTTGGTCAGTAGGTACCCGGGGATGTTACGCGTAGAATGTGGTGATTTTGAAACAATGGCGACAAAACCGGGAGTGCCCTCATCAAAACCGTAAATAGCCGATATCTCCCGAACGATATGGGCTAGAGGCATGGGAACTTCGCTAATGGATACTTTAAAAGAAAGACGTTCATCGGAATATAATAATGACGCCATTCAACCGGAAATAAGCCTATATCTCGATAAAGGTTACAGTTATAGGACTTTCGGGATTGCGTGTATTGAAGCTGTCTGGCATCGTTGATTTCTCCATTTACAGTTTAAATATTACAATATTTTCTGTGAACAATTCATAGATACATGTAAACCTGAAGACAAGCGGGGTGGAAGATCAGTAACAGGGCTAGTATTTCCATTATTCCCCCAATGTTCTGGAAGCAACGGCGGTTAAGTACGATCACTGATTTGGAACGGTGTGAATGCATTGTCCTTTACAGTCCCATGTATCATACGGAGCCAGCCGTTTCTGGGGAATGATAGGCCCGGATGTTGAAATACTTGTTTTGTCTCCCAATACATGTATGCTATGTTAAACACACCACATGTCTATAACAAAGAAGTGAATGGTTACAATGGAGGGTTAGTTGAGAGGGAGGAATGCATTTAAAAAATGGATGACCTTGAAAATAGTTGAATAATGTCTAACAAAGCGTGGTAGGCTCATCCAAGGGAGAGATTCATGTATATCATGTATGTGGAGCTATGTATGATGTTTAACCCTCCCCCCTCGCACCGAATTCCCATACCCGACGTTTAGGGTGCATGAAAAATTAAAATAAAAAGGTGGCCTTAAATATGGATAGGGCAAGTTATGTCTCATTAACGAATGAATACATTGGAGTCGTACCGGGTAATAATTTACGGTATCATACGGTGTTGGTTTCTCCTGCTTTAGATAGTGCGCGCATAATCAGATATTTCTCTTTAGGAAGTTTTGATTGGACCTGGTTGGGGCTGTACTCTGAAATACGCCAGCTACCTAGATTTCTCCATTTACAGTTTTAATATTACAATATCATCGTTATTTTGAAATCACATCTTAATATAGGTGATATTATATTACCTACTTTTGATCCGGAGTGAAGTTCTGGTATGCTGGGTTAATCATTAGATATTAAAGGCTGTGTGAAATGTAACAAGAAGAATTTTCCTTGAACACACCAGGTTCCTGACGTGTTTCAACCCGACATCTGCCTGATAATGTGATAGGTGTACACATGTTAAGTACGCTCAGAGCAGTGCTTCGGATATTTTCGGGCTATCTATGATATATACATATCCCAGGCATATCCTCATCAGGGGAGGCCTTAAAAAACTCGAAATTCATTATACGACCTATAACACCACATGCTTATTTCCATTTACCTCGCCTAATCCATTGTGAGAGGTAAAGGCGCACTCTCAAGGCTGGAAGGCTATACCAGTGTCGAAGACCTGTTCCGGTCTATTAACGCTCAATTAAAATGGACTTGGTTCTATAGGCTAATGAAACAGATCTCGAAAGTTATTCAGTCGGGAGTATATGGTACCTATCAGCGAAAAGATACACATCTCTGCGAATCTCACGTCATAGACCTCTGTATTTGTCAGACGATGATATGAAAGATCCGCGAATCAAAAATTATAACCCCGTGTACGTCTCTTCATAGCATTTGTATACACCTCCTCACATCGTATCCTATTTGGATAGATAAGAAAATATATCCGTACCTCTAATTAAGTCTGTGATGATTAATTTCGGCTTCATTTTCATTAGGGAAAAATCTTTCGCCAGGACTTAAGCGCCATCACTAACAATATTTATTAGTAGGAAAATGCTGGGGTTAAATTCAAACAATTCCACTCGGACTGCGAGGCAAAGGTAATTGCGAATTAGAAAGATTTATGTTTTTTCGGGATAGATGAACAGAGGGAGTCGCTTCTGTAAACGAAGCCATAACAAAGACAGAAATGTTGGTTGCTCTATGTGAATTCCGTCAGACAAATCATGAAAGTTAAGAAAAACAAAATCAAATACCGCAAAAGCCTTCTCGCCCTTTCGAATCAAAGTTGAGCAGTAGTGTATAAAGGCGAAATCTGGTCGCACTTCTGTTGGTGCGGAGGGAAAATGGTCGGATATAAAAACACCATTCACTATTCGACGGCAACACCAGTCCTAACACGTTAACGCCCGTTAACGTCCGTCACCGTCCGTATGAACGCCCGTTAACGCATGCCAACGCCCGTCTTGACGCCCGTCGACGTCAGAGAGAGAGAGAGAGAAAGCTTGCGTTTCGTAAATTTTGATGCGCCAGATGTTACATCATATCTATGGTCGGTGAGCCGCTATGGGCATGTTTACAGGTCCTTAAACTACAGAGTTACATTAGTTTGAAGCCCCACTCTTATTGGGGTACGATGAAAAACCCATCCATCAGCACCATTTCGGCCATCTTCGTCATCTTTTCGTTTTCTCGATGTACAATGAGAACCGTTCGTTGATACGTTATACGTCATTTCTTCTCCTTTATCCTTGTCCGAAAATAAGCAGCCATCGTTATCCGTCAGACTCGCTTTCTACCAGTGCGGGATATTTCATTGGTAGAATGTCCTTGAACAGTTGTTTTCGCATTTTGACAGCGTTTTTCAGAGCCTCCCTGGGGGGTAAACCCATATCTTCTTCCAAGTAGCGCTTTGTTTTCATGATGGACCTATGATTATGACCTCTCTTCATTTCAATAGGAAATAAGTTATACTGTTCGTAGAGGGTCATAGCAGATTTTCTTATTCGGGGTAGCATGTCGATGTACGCCTGCTGTATTGCCTCTTCTTCCGGTCCCTCTGCCGCGATAGTTTCGGCGTGTGCATCAATAGCCTCATTCACAATGACATCCCAAAATGACGGTTCGCTGCTGACCATATCTGAATCGTTCAAGTTCTCGCCTTCGGCGGACGAGCGATCATTGTCCGCGTCGGAGGATGAGCTCCCATCCTGGAACGACCGAACACTGTCGGCGTCAGAGGGCGAACATTCAGTATCCGTACCAGGTGACAAACTCTCACTATCCGTACCGTCGGACAGGCCCTCCGTTTCCTCTTCAGCCTCTTCATATCCGTGAATATTTTTCTGGTGTCTCAGTATAGCGTAGTACCTGGTGAACTTCCGATCACAAATAGAGCAAGTATAAGACATGTTGACGTGTTGAACGACACTGGAGAACTGAGCTAGTCTTTCAGATAGGGTTGCTTAAATGGATGGACATAAAAGCGGGAGAAATTTCGGCGTTAAAGAGTTCGAGCGCATGCGCACTCGTCAGGAAGGGCGGTTGGGCAATCGATTATACGTTATGGCTTTATGTTAGGGTGTTAAGGCGTTAAGATAAAACCTTAAGCTTTTGAGACGGCGTTAACGGGCGTTCAGATGAAGGGTGGCGCGCGTTAACGGGCGTTAACGGGCGTTAACGCCCGTCTTAACGCCCGCCAACGCCCGTCGACGCGAGAGACAGAGAGAGAGGGACAGGGTGAGAGAGAGAGAAAGAAAGACCTAGGCGTCGACGGGTGATAACGGGCGTTAACGGACGCTAACGCCCGTTAGCACACGCCAATTAACACCCGTCGACGACTAGGTCTTTCTTTCTCTCTCTCTCACCCTGTCTCTCTCTCTGCCTCTCGCGTCGACGGGCGTTGGCGGGCGTTAAGACGGGCGTTAACGCGCGCCACCCTTCATCTGAACGCCCGTTAACGCCGTCTCAAAAGCTTAAGGTTTTATCTTAACGCCTTAACACCCTAACATAAAGCCATAACGTATAATCGATCGCCCAACCGCCCTTCCTGACGAGTGCGCATGCGCTCGAACTCTTTAACGCCGAAATTTCTCCCGCTTTTATGTCCATCCATTTAAGCAACCCTATCTGAAAGACTAGCTCAGTTCTCCAGTGTCGTTCAACACGTCAACATGTCTTATACTTGCTCTATTTGTGATCGGAAGTTCACCAGGTACTACGCTATACTGAGACACCAGAAAAATATTCACGGATATGAAGAGGCTGAAGAGGAAACGGAGGGCCTGTCCGACGGTACGGATAGTGAGAGTTTGTCACCTGGTACGGATACTGAATGTTCGCCCTCTGACGCCGACAGTGTTCGGTCGTTCCAGGATGGGAGCTCATCCTCCGACGCGGACAATGATCGCTCGTCCGCCGAAGGCGAGAACTTGAACGATTCAGATATGGTCAGCAGCGAACCGTCATTTTGGGATGTCATTGTGAATGAGGCTATTGATGCACACGCCGAAACTATCGCGGCAGAGGGACCGGAAGAAGAGGCAATACAGCAGGCGTACATCGACATGCTACCCCGAATAAGAAAATCTGCTATGACCCTCTACGAACAGTATAACTTATTTCCTATTGAAATGAAGAGAGGTCATAATCATAGGTCCATCATGAAAACAAAGCGCTACTTGGAAGAAGATATGGGTTTACCCCCCAGGGAGGCTCTGAAAAACGCTGTCAAAATGCGAAAACAACTGTTCAAGGACATTCTACCAATGAAATATCCCGCACTGGTAGAAAGCGAGTCTGACGGATAACGATGGCTGCTTATTTTCGGACAAGGATAAAGGAGAAGAAATGACGTATAACGTATCAACGAACGGTTCTCATTGTACATCGAGAAAACGAAAAGATGACGAAGATGGCCGAAATGGTGCTGATGGATGGGTTTTTCATCGTACCCCAATAAGAGTGGGGCTTCAAACTAATGTAACTCTGTAGTTTAAGGACCTGTAAACATGCCCATAGCGGCTCACCGACCATAGATATGATGTAACATCTGGCGCATCAAAATTTACGAAACGCAAGCTTTCTCTCTCTCTCTCTCTGACGTCGACGGGCGTCAAGACGGGCGTTGGCATGCGTTAACGGGCGTTCATACGGACGGTGACGGACGTTAACGGGCGTTAACGTGTTAGGACTGGTGTTGCCGTCGAATAGTGAATGGTGTTTTTATATCCGACCATTTTCCCTCCGCACCAACAGAAGTGCGACCAGATTTCGCCTTTATACACTACTGCTCAACTTTGATTCGAAAGGGCGAGAAGGCTTTTGCGGTATTTGATTTTGTTTTTCTTAACTTTCATGATTTGTCTGACGGAATTCACATAGAGCAACCAACATTTCTGTCTTTGTTATGGCTTCGTTTACAGAAGCGACTCCCTCTGTTCATCTATCCCGAAAAAACATAAATCTTTCTAATTCGCAATTACCTTTGCCTCGCAGTCCGAGTGGAATTGTTTGAATTTAACCCCAGCATTTTCCTACTAATAAATATTGTTAGTGATGGCGCTTAAGTCCTGGCGAAAGATTTTTCCCTAATGAAAATGAAGCCGAAATTAATCATCACAGACTTAATTAGAGGTACGGATATATTTTCTTATCTATCCAAATAGGATACGATGTGAGGAGGTGTATACAAATGCTATGAAGAGACGTACACGGGGTTATAATTTTTGATTTCGCGGATCTTTCATATCATCGTCTGACAAATACAGAGGTCTATGACGTGAGATTCGCAGAGACGTGTATCTTTTCGCTGATAGGTACCATATACTCCCGACTGAATAACTTTCGAGATCTGTTTCATTAGCCTATAGAACCAAGTCCATTTTAATTGAGCGTTAATAGACCGGAACAGGTCTTCGACACTGGTATAGCCTTCCAGCCTTGAGAGTGCGCCTTTACCTCTCACAATGGATTAGGCGAGGTAAATGGAAATAAGCATGTGGTGTTATAGGTCGTATAATGAATTTCGAGTTTTTTAAGGCCTCCCCTGATGAGGATATGCCTGGGATATGTATATATCATAGATAGCCCGAAAATATCCGAAGCACTGCTCTGAGCGTACTTAACATGTGTACACCTATCACATTATCAGGCAGATGTCGGGTTGAAACACGTCAGGAACCTGGTGTGTTCATGGAAAATTCTTCTTGTTACATTTCACACAGCCTTAAATATCTAATGATTAACCCAGCATACCAGAACTTCACTTCGGATCAAAAGTAGGTAATATAATATCCCTATATTAAGATGTGATTTCAAAATAACGATAATATTGTAATATTAAAACTGTAAATGGAGAAATCTAGGTAGCTGGCGTATTTCAGAGTACAGCCCCAACCAGGTCCAGTCAAAACTTCCTAAAGAGAAATATCTAATTATGCGCGAACTATTTAAAACAGGAGAAACCAACACCGTATGATACCGTAAATTATTACCCGGTACAACTCCAATGTATTCATTCGTTAATGAGACATAACTTGCCCTATCCATATTTAAGGCCACCTTTTTATTTTAATTTTTCATGCACCCTAAACGTTGGGTATGGGAATTCGGTGCGAGGGGGGAGGGTTAAACATCATACATAGCTCCACACACATGATATACATGTATCTCTCCCTTGGATGAGCCTACCACTCTTTGTTAGACATTATTCAACTATTTTCAAGGTCATCCATTTTTTAAATGCATTCATCCCTCTCAACTAACCCTCCATTGTAACCATTCACTTCTTTGTTATAGACATGTGGTGTGTTTAACATAGCATACATGTATTGGGAGACTATACAAGTATTTCAACATTCGGGCCTTTCATTCCCCAGAAACGGCTGGCTCCGTATGATACATGGGACTGTAAAGGACAATGCATTCACACCGTTCCAAATGGGCTCGGACCACTATTAAATTTACATTGACGGCCATGTTAACGAAACTGCACCTGGCTGATTTATTAATTATTTTTGGACTTCCATCTCCTGGCAGTTTGTAGTTCCATTCAAGTCCTGCATCGCCATCTACTTCTTGGCGGGGGTCGCCCATCAAAATTTCGAACCAGAGCGTCCTGTTGGCAAGCACTGTACTTCCGGCGAATAACTTACCTCCAAAAAGCAGAGTCTACGCACCTGCATATAGTGCCTCAGACTGGCATGAATTATGCAGTGAATTCAAAATAAAAGTCACAACTCAAAAGGGCACTTGTCATGCTTAATGTTGGCCATGCAAGCCCTTGTCTCATTATCAAAAGGAAGCTGGGGAAAAAATCAGCACAAAAACTTGTCCTCTATGGCAGAGGTTATTTAGAGGGGTTAACGGCTAGGGACTTTTTTTTAGTGGTCCGAGCCCTACTAGACACATTAAATTCAACCAATCCAAATGACATTTGGGAGGCATGTGACCTGTCCACTTACCATTTCATGTTAGCCTATCTGAGCTACTTCCATCAAATATGTCTCGGAATATGAACCATTAACTACATCTACCCCCATCTTTCTTCACAATACACATGTATTCACTATAGTGTGGGGTGCCTTATGGCATTGCCTAAACCAAGAAAACTCCTGTCACTGAGGAGCTGATCAGTCTCAAAATGGATTCTGCATACATCTGTGAATCCTATACCTAAATAGAAATATCCCTAAACTGTTTCTGGATTTTTCAATAAATTTTAAAAAAAGATGCAAAAAAATTCAGATTTTGGGGATTTTTATGGTAAATATGATATTTCAGTGGAAAAACTAAAAATGTGTACCTGTCAAATTCTGGTCTGTATGAAAGGGGGACATCTAATACACAAATAAATGCCAGGCAGTGGCAAAAAAAATAAATAGCAAGACACTCATGTGACTCCTGCATACCATAATACACATAATCCTGTGTATCCATTAGGGTGATAGGTGCAATACATTACTGTGATCAGCCTATGATGAAAGGTGTCAGATCAATTGACACACACTTTTGTCATAGAGACAGATAGTATATAAACTTTACCAATTACATGGCTATCTCATCACATCTCTAAAACATCACCAGATCAGCATGCGAAACTCGAAGAAACGGAAGCGAGTTAAGAAAGGAAAGAGAGGGAGCTTGGTCACCCGGTTCAAATTGGGTCATAAATTACTTCCCCAAAAAGTCTGCCATGCACAGGAGACACCCTCAACTTCAGGCATCATGAAAAACTCTGAAGAGGTGGAAACAACTAAACAGAATGAGCCAAAATCAGCATGGCACCCCAGGTATGACAGAGAGGAATTCAGCAAAGTCACCAGAGTTGGTTATGATGGATGAGGAAGGAAGGTCTGGGAAGGCAAAACTATTACATCCGAAGGAGTCGAAGAAGCCGGATTTAGCAGAAAAGTATACAAAAGGCTCCAGCAGAGCAGGGGAGGATAGGGCTGAGACTGTTGCATGCTGGGAAACTGCAAGATATGTGAAATAAGGCAAAACAGGACCACACCACCATTACACCTGCCTGCCCACTTCCACAATTTGCCGTCAGTGAAGTGAAAAGAGGATTATGCTGGAAACAAACTTATGCAGGGGACATAACTGAAATAGTACAAAGACTACCTAAGGTGTTGGAGTGAGTGAGTGAGTGAGTGAGTGAGTGAGTGAATAGGGTTTAACGTCGCTTTCAACATTAAGGTGTTGGATGCAACAATTGACTGTTATAATGGAAACTGTGGAAGTTGTAGAAGGCATGCTATAGTTTGTGGTGGAGGGGTTAATACTAGTTGGTGGAAGAAATCTCGAAGTCTGAGTGCAAACAACATCAAGTGGTTAAATTTGGATGACAATGACAGAATACTGGTGCGAAAAATATTGAATATGAAATTGCATGCAGCAGCCAGCCCTTGAAACCAAATTTCAAACACATGTAAGTCAGAAGGAACAAACAGGGCATTCTGTGCCTCAGTGTCAAAAAATATGAACTTTCCTACCAATGCGGCAGCGAGAGCTGGAACCAGTCTTAAGACTGAATCTCGGTGAAGGAACATCACAGCATAAGAAACTTGAAGCACTCCCTGCACCCCTAGAAACTCAGCTCATCTGCCTGCAAAAACCTACAACAAAACAAAAGCAATGCGATTATGAAAGATCATATAAACAGAGGCCAGAGGTTAAAAGAAGAAAAATCTACCATAAAGCAATTAAACTTAAATACTATATAAAAGCTAAGAAAGCTAACCGATGCGGATAAGGCAAAAGAAAGAAGAGAAGGCTACAAGAAAAGACACATGCCTGACTTTGAGAAAGACCACATTATAAAGAACAAGAGTTGTCTCCCCTGATGTGTTGGACGACTCACCTGTTAATGCGTGAATTCAGGTGTGCCCCTGAACAAACAATTTGGATACTGTTTACCCAAAAATACATGGCCTGAACATTTCTCCATGGCCCTACACCTCTGTCTCTGATTATTAACAAAACTGACTTCTGCACTCAGGTGTGCAATATTGTGACAACTTGACTGATGACATAAGTGGCTTATGTCACTGGTGAATTCTTCTAAATTTATATTATGATGCAGAATAAATTTCAAACGATGAACGTGAATTATTCTCCATGTTTTCTTTCCAAAAGGCTGGATATTAATCACTCCATAATGGGGTGGCTGCTTCTTCTGCACCCCAGTCCACAGTAAACATGCTCCATTCGAGCCTAATTGGCTATTATAATTAATTTTTTCGAAATATTTTGCTCTCCATGTGGTATACAACTCCGCCATCTTTATCACTAAACTATGAAATTGACATCAGTGAGAGATTGACATCCAGCCTCCTTGTATGACTTACCTGAACCGGTGACATATGTATTCTGTGTTTACGCTTTTAGGGCTCGGACCACTATTAAATTTACATTGACGGCCATGTTAACGAAACTGCACCTGGCTGATTTATTAATTATTTTTGGACTTCCATCTCCTGGCAGTTTGTAGTTCCATTCAAGTCCTGCATCGCCATCTACTTCTTGGCGGGGGTCGCCCATCAAAATTTCGAACCAGAGCGTCCTGTTGGCAAGCACTGTACTTCCGGCGAATAACTTACCTCCAAAAAGCAGAGTCTACGCACTGCATATAGTGCCTCAGACTGGCATGAATTATGCAGTGAATTCAAAATAAAAGTCACAACTCAAAAGGGCACTTGTCATGCTTAATGTTGGCCATGCAAGCCCTTGTCTCATTATCAAAAGGAAGCTGGGGAAAAAATCAGCACAAAAACTTGTCCTCTATGGCAGAGGTTATTTAGAGGGGTTAACGGCTAGGGACTTTTTTTTAGTGGTCCGAGCCCTAATAGACATTAAATTCAACCAATCCAAATGACATTTGGGAGGCATGTGACCTGTCCACTTACCATTTCATGTTAGCTTGGGTCTGAGCTACTTCCATCAAATATGTCTCGGAAATATGAACCATTAACTACATCTACCCCCATCTTTCTTCACAATACACATGTATTCACTATAGTGTGAGGTGCCTTATGGCATTGCCTAAACCAAGAAAACTCCTGTCACTGAGGAGCTGATCAGTCTCAAAATGGATTCTGCATACATCTGTGAATCCTATACCTAAATAGAAATATCCCTAAACTGTTTCTGGATTTTTCAATAAATTTTTAAAAAGATGCAAAAAAAAGGCAGATTTGGGGGATTTTTATGGTAAATATGACATTTCAGTGGAAAAACTAAAAATGTGTACCTGTCAAATTCTGGTCTGTATGAAAGGGGGACATCTAATACACAAACAAATGCCAGGCAGTGGCAAAAAAAATAAATAGCAAGACCCTGATTTCACTCCTGCATACCATAATACACATAATCATGTGTATCCATTAGGGTGATACGTGCAATACATTACTGTGATCAGCCTATGATGAAAGGTGTCAGATCAATTGACACACTTTTGTCATAGAGACAGATAGTATATAAACTTTACCAATTACATGGCTATCTCATCACATCTCTAAAACATCACCAGATCAGCATGCGAAACTCGAAGAAGCGGAAGCGAGTTAAGAAAGGAAAGCGAGGGAGCTTGGTCACCCGGTTCAAATT